>CM067365.1:28541579-28689079 GCA_034401795.1 Chaetoderma sp. LZ-2023a | reverse complement strand
AATCAAAGCGTCCTATCTTATATTGTAAAAAAATATACTTGATGCCATTCAGGATCCCTGATTACTGGGCCGACACTGGACCAATACCTGGCCATATTGTCTCGGTATGGATCCACTATCGGCCCAGTAAGCTGCATTATCAGGGATAATTGGTTATCTTTATGCCAAGTAGGCTACGCCTTGTAATATTGTAGATAGAATGTAGTGATATTGGATTCAGCATAGCAATAATGTATGTAGCGAGCAGTAGCGGATTAAAATAGGGACAGCGGGGGACATTTGCCCCCAGCCACAGATCTTGACCAGCCCCCCAATTTTTTCTATTAAAATCTTTTTCTGAGTGTTATGCAGTTTCTCTTTTTACAAACGAGAACAGCAATAAAACTCAGTGGCGGATCCAATGGAATGGCGCGAGTGGCCGTGGCCACCTCTCACTCCACCCCTCCGCACCTCACTTAACTAAAACGTTTTCTCATAAGTCATATGTCGTGAAAAATTATGGTCCTTTGAACCCTAAAGCCATCAAATCTCAATTTCAAGACAGTCATACGGGTCTGTAAGCTGTTGAATATTTTAAAACTAATTTGACTGGAAGCCGTTGCATCCTTCATGCCTTAGGCAGCAACAGCTCCCAGTCATATTTGTGTCAAGCTATTCAAGAGATTATTTAATTATAACGGATTCTTCCTGAAATTTGGTCTTTCATGTTCAAAGGCTTAAGGATTTTGTCAGGAATTCCAGTATTTGTCCATATCCACGTCGTGGAATCACCACACCTACATATCTATTGACCTATTCATATTTATAAGTAAAGCATTACTTTAAGCAATGAAAAATACCAATAAAGGTATGAAGCGTGCATTGCAGAATCACAGTTATTCTCAAATTTTTTTTACTGCCATCGGATTATGATTCCTTAATGGACACATCACAGCTGCAGTGTATGTAGCATTACTAAGTTATGAATATGAATAGGTGAATAGAATGATAGGTTAATACATGTTCACAATCTTATTATCTGTATTGCCATAAGTTCATCTGACTGCTTGATTATCACCCCCGACCCCCTCCTTTTGGGAGGGGAACACACCCTCCCAGACCTACTTCAATAATTTCTGGATCCGCCTCAGGAGACGAACACTGTAATGGAATGGAAATTCCATTACAGACTTACATTGTTAGTCTTATTGTCTATTATATATTGTTTCAGTATTAGCAATGGGTTCCTTTTTGGTTTGAGTTTTCCGATGATGAGTGATGACAAAGTATAGTGGCGAGTGGTCATTCAGCGTCCCTCAAGTCCACGTGAAAAACTAGTCATTTTATCTTATTATTTCTATGGAATATATACGATATAACCGTATGACGGTAAGTGGGGGGGGGGGGGGGTGGCGTGGGGGGGGGGGGCGTATTGTATTATATGTCCGCTATATTTTTTTCGGTTTTGTTCTTATTAAAGAGTCGTTGTTTTTTTAAGACCTTTCTGATGTTTTAGGAGTCAGATGGTTCATGATTGTATTACAGTTTAATAATAAAAAATTGTGTCTTATAGATGCTCTCAGATGGCACCACCTGCGCTTCCAGAGGTAAATATGTCCCTTCAGTTGGTTGTTAAATTATTCTATTTTTAGCTATTTAATTTCATATTTTTATACATTCAGTTTTTTATCCAGTCCTGTTTTCACAAAAAAATTGAGTGAACAAAAAAAATGTCTAAAAAAGAATAATTTAACAGGCAACTGATGGTCCATAATTACCTCTGGAAATGCAGGACATGCTATCTGAGAGCATCTAGATTCCAAATTTTTTCGGAGGACGACACAACGGAACCCCCTTTTGCGTGGCCTTTTACACAAATATTCTTTACCCCCGGCCCTGGCAAGGCTTACTTAACCCGGCACTGGTAGCGAGGATGAACAAACTAAATTACACCCAAGAAATCTATCATTCTTTGATTGATGATGAGCGATGGACCTTTCCAGTTGTTGCTAAGCCCCGCCCACCTCTAGCTAACCTCCACCCACACCTCGCTCGTGTTGGGATCGATCGATCCCTGAACTCCCTGACTATCAATTTCCAGAAAACTATACAGATAAGCTGTTAAAGATATTGAAACTAATCCCTACTGGGTGCCGTTGCTGCATATAGCAGCAACAACGACCAGTCAAATTAGTTTCAAAATATTCAACACAATTTTAATTAAATAGTAAAGACATACAATTCATACAACAACGCGTAAACCGTCTTCAATTATGCGGCCGTGACGTACTTATGTACGTCATTTATGACGTCATAATGATGTCGTTGATTATGATGTCATTCTACATGTCACGTAGTTAATTATGACGTCATATGATAGATGGATAAAGTGGAAACGTCTATTGATTTCTGAGGTTGAAAGGAGTGGCGTGGAAGTTTTTCAGCTGCAGTCGCGTTTTCTTCACGCTTCTTCACTTCGTCATGCCCTTTGCGCGCATCATAAGCTCATTTATGTAACGGATTAATCCACTTTTAGCTATGCCCCGCCCATATCTAACTACGCTCCACCCACGCTTTGCGTGTGTTGGGATCGATCGAACCAGGAACTCCCTGAATCTCAGTTTTCAGAAAACTATACAGGTAAGCTGGTAAGAATGGTTATTAAGTAATAAAGAATACAATTCATACACACGGGGGACTATGAAGTTCCTGACGGTTTTTAGATACGCCATTCATGACGTATTTTAATTGTGATGGCGGCCTACCTGTGGCGTATTTGATTATGACGTCATCTAATTGATTGACACATTGGATTCCTTTATTATGTTCTTCCTCGTCCATACTTATCCTATATTATGCTTTAGGTGTGGTCACAAAACACCTAGCAAATGGGTGTTACTGCGTCTTCTACGCGCCTGATTTTTGTTGGCACCAGTACTAAAAATTCTAACGCTTTCTGAGCCTGTGTATTCTCTGACATTGTAAGAGCATGCCCAAATATTGACCATCACGGTCGCACTATTTGTTGCATCTGTTTGCATCGTCATCATCATCATCATCGTCATCATTATTATTATCTGTTTGCATTATCATCATCATCATCATCATCATCTGTTTGCATCATCATCATCATCATCATCATCATCATCATCATCATCATCATCATCAACCTTTTGCATCATCATCATCATCATCATCATCATCATCAACAACTTTTGCATCATCATCATCATCATCATCATCATCATCTTTTTGCATCATCATAATATCCGAATGAGGGTATTGTTTGTTTACAGTTAAACCTTCATGCCACGTGTTTGACGTTGACGGCCATGACGGTGGACAGATACTTCGCTATTGTTCATCCTCTTCATTCGATCAAGCGACGGACGCCCAGTGTGGCAGTCGCCACCAGCGTCGGTATCTGGATAGGTAAGCTACCAACCGGCTACACACCAGCCTTCTAGCACAAGTTACCGGGCTGTTACTGGACCAATGCCTGACCAATATGGCTCGATATCGGCCCAGTAACTTGCGTTATCATGCTAGCGTATATTTATTAATTTAAATATACATTAATAAATTATGACCTTGGCATAAATACATTAGTTAACCATGTATTAAGGCTCTATAAACAGAAGACCTAATAGACAAAGATGTTACGATTTAATCATTTAATGGCCTAGTTTTCAAGAAAATCAAAATATTTCCTTATAGAATGTCAATTTGCAGGCCAAGCGAAGACTATTTTTTGAAAATGTACCACTTGAATGGCTGTCTCGGTTACCGAGCCTGAAAATTGACATACCTCCAGACCACTGTAGAGACAAGATGTGACCGGCTTAGTCGTCAAAGGCTTAATAAATTTTGCGTTGAATAGAGACACGAGTCATATAAGACATCCTTTGTTTCAATACATCTAGGCACACAAGCTAAGCCCCTAATTTTACCAATGATATTTTCCAGCATTTTGGTGCGAATATGCGCCTCTAAGCGCTCGTGATGTAATTATCTACGCCACTCATGACGTAATTGATTATGACGCTATCCTACACGTCACGTAGTTGAGATTATGACGTCATATGATGATGGATAAGCTGGAAAGGTCCATTAGATTTAACCCTTTCATGAGGAAGCGGTCAAATCCGGCCACTGGCTTGAGGAATGGCCATTTCCAGGTCAAGAAGACTGTTTTTAAACTTTTCCACAGAAATGACTGGATCAATAACCGAGCCTGTAATTCGAATTTCCAGTGGTAGATTCTCAAAAATCGTCCTCTCGACGCCTACAATTGGACATTCAATAAGCAAATATTTTTTTAGAATCCTGATAAAATTGAGCTATTAATATGTAAATACGAGCAATATAACAGGCAGCAACAGCAATGGATGATTCCAGTTTCACAGCCCATCGTATGACGTCATAATCAACTAGGTGAAGTGTAGGATGACGTCATAATCTATTACGTCATGAATGGCATAGCACGGTACCTCAAGAACGCATAATTGATGATGGACTGAGCGTTGGTGTAAGAATTGTATGTCTACTATTTAATATTTCCATATGCAGCATCTTTACCCAGTCAAATTAGTTGCAAAATATTTAACAGCTTACTCGATAGTTTTCTGGAAATTGAGATTCAGAGAGTGCAGTGATCGATGGATCCCAACACGGGCGAAGCGTGGGTGGAGCTTAGCTAGAGATGGGCGAGGCATAGCTAAAACTGGAAAGGTCCATTATTACGCAGTATTCTAACGACATGTGTATATGGCAGCATTATGGATCTTGCAATGCCCTCGCCCACTGTGAGTGATAATATAGGCTACAGTCTATAACGGATACCAATGGGATGTCCGCATGAGAGTTCCCCATATGAGATGAAATTGCTTTTAAAATTAGATGCTCCCAGAGGGCATCTGCTGTATTTCTCAAGATAGATAGGCTTATGGACATTCAGTTGTCTGTGAAATTAGCAAATGTTCGTCTTTCCCAGAACGTTTCCGATGTCTAGATGCTCCCAAAGGGCATCTACTGCGTGATTTCTCGAGCTATTTTATATAGACAGTCAATTGCCTGTGAAATTTACAAATATGACCTATACACCTACTTTTGAAATTTTGACCCAGATCCACGGGGTCATTTACTATGGTAAATATCTTTATTTTCGGGTAGGGTGGGTGGATGGGTGGGTGGGTGGGTGGGAGAATGATAGTATAAAGACATTAATTTAATCTTGCCCGTCTTAAAAATCCCATAATTTGGTACCAATAGCGGATGGCTTTATTTGGCAGGTATGACATTATTACCAAATTTTGTGTCCGTCTTCTCATGATAGCTTTAAGTACACATGCACGCACGCACTCACGCACGCAATTATATTTACCAAACTGCTTATTCGATTTGCCTCAAACTTTAACACAACAAAGAGGAACAATCACATTGTCCGTGATCCGAATAAAAACTCCGTATCAAGATTTTATCAAATTATGTATCTATGGATACCTCGAAAACTGCTGGTCCGATTTGACTCAAGCTAAACACACGGATTTCACAACATTGGTAATATGAAAAAATCTAAAAAAAATCCGAGAATTTTGTGTCAAAAATGCTTGTGTCGTCAGTGACGTTTTTGATTATGACGTCAACTACTTGAGTAACAGATAGGACCCCTCCACTAGTTTCAAGATAGTCACCAGAATAATTCCAGCCTAACCCTTGCAGACCAGAAACGACAAATTCGTTTTGAAATGAGAAAAATTATGTTGAATTTGTTGAAACCTAACATAACTAGGAGCTGTTGCTGCCTATGGCCGTAGCGATTTCCAGTCGCATTAGACTTACTTTCAGAATATCCAACGGCTTTGTCCTGTATAGTTGTCTTCAAAATTGAATTCATTTAAACGGCTTACTGCCCTATTATAATTATACAGGTGTGTTAACCTTTTAATGGCGAAATTTGATTAAGAATATCAACATATTTGCTAGTGACGAAGGTTTAGCCTTTTAATCATGGAGCAACATGGGCCCCTAAAAGTAAAATTTAAGGGGCCCAGACAAATTTTCAAGGAATTAATTTTACCATTATGATGCATCGACGCACAGGGTCCAACATTTAGAAATACAGGGTATAATTATTTACGATTTGCTACTGTACAAAGCGTTAAAAACATTGTGTTCAAGCTTAATAATATAGATTCAACCAGCAATACACTCGTCAGATATAGAAAATCACTTTCTGTTCGCAATCTTTAAATATGGATTGAACAATTTAGCTCGCCACCTGGGCTAGTGAGTTCGAAATTTTAGTAGCCACTGGCTACCGACCCCTGCTAAACTTCAACGCTGTTTGCATATTAAATATCCATGTGTAGATCAAGAGATGACTATTTTTGAGATTTTAACACTGGACGGACTGGCTCGGTAACCGAGCCAGTCATCCCAGTGGTAAATTTTCACAAGTAGTCGTCTATTGACCCGTAAATAGACATTCCTTAAGACCACTGCAGAGACCTGTTTTAGCAGACGTCTGCATGAAATGGTTAATAATATTTTAATTACTAACTTTATTCTAGCATCGTGCTTACCCGGGATTCCATTCGCCTTATACACTCGCCTCTATACTAAAAAAGAAGGCACCGAATCACGCACGTACTGCAGAGGGATGTGGCCCAGTATCAACGCGTATAAGGTGTCCGTCATCTACGATTTCATAGCGACATACGTCATACCGTTGACCATCATCATCGCCTGCTACTCACTCATGCTTAAAGATATGTGGACACGCACGCAACCGGGCGACATGCAGGTGAGGATGGGGTGGGGAGAGGGTGAAGCGGGAAACTAACACAAATGGATTCATTTCTATCTAAGCCACACCCATTTCTAGCTAAGCACCGCCCACTGTGTACGCACAACCGAATCGATTTGAACACTTTGACCCCAGAAGTACAATTTCAATTTAATTTAATTTGCCTGGGAACTTTTGGTAATAACAGCTTCAAGTCAAATTAGTATTAAACAGAATGTTTATTAAATTGTAAATTCTCCGAAGACATACAATTCGGACGCTTTCGTGACAGACTGTTGTCACTTTCATGACGGACCTATGTGTTATTTAGATTGTGACATCAGCTAACAGGTGACGTATTTGATTATGACGTCACATACTTGAGTGACATATCAGTAACGTCCATTAAAGGCGAGGAGCCGTAATCTATGGCTTGTTATAGCTTCACATATTTATCATCGTTGCACCCTTGCCCCGTAAGGAAAAGATTGTATTGCATTTCGAGTATGTGTGTCCGGAGCTGAAGGAACCCCCTCCCCCAACCCACACAAGGCTGTCCTACGATAATAAGTAGGTAATCGATATAAAACCCATTATTTTGACACCAACTTGCCCTGAAACTCTACGACGTCGCACTGCAGTACGTCTATGTTGCCTTTCAATTAGTCAAGCCTCGGAAGACCTATATATGTTCAAACATATACCAGTGTGTCCATAAGGGATACAAATCTCCAAAAGGTATCATTCAAACCCGTCTAACTGTCACTGAAATGTAACCATGGGTTTCAGACACAAATTATTTGACCAGACCGATTTATTTGTAACTTAAAACACTTGTCAGCCTGATGGCAGAAGTTCAACATTTAAGGCGTTAGTAGAGTAAAGACTGGTGTATATTTTGGAAAAATTATTGCTGAAGGCTGTTGCTTTCAGAGACAGCAACAGCTTCCATACACCATTGTTTCCCGAATGACACCAATCAATAGCTATCTTACTAAAGGAACCTGAATCTAGGAAACTAACGACCGAGTTGTTGAACGGTTAAAGTGACTTCTAATGACTCGATTATGGAACTACCACTCTTAGTCAGACTAACTAGACCTACAATCAAGTGTAGGAATTCGTCTTCCCTGTAATAACCAAATATGATAATATATAGGTTAAGTAGGGTAACGCTAGGCTGTATTAAATTAATATGTAGTTGTACTTTACTGTCTCTACAATGCCGGCGTGAGTCTTTAAAGGCGGAGAGCTTCCGGACTTAAAGAAACAGGTACAGAAAAATCTGATGCAGTCATATGCATCAGATTCTACGATGCTATACCCGGTTTCGGTCTACGATCCACCCCTGATAACACAGGCCACTGGGCCTGCGTTGGACTAATACCGGGCCATATCGGCCAGGTATTTATCCAATACAGGCCCGGGAATCTGCGTTATCTGTGTTACAATATCACTGTTAGAATGCGGTTTATTAGTTAATAACCAATATCCACAAACGTACAGTTTTATTTTCTTGAATAAGACCGTTCATCCTATAAAAATGCCAGATGTTCGTCCTGTAGGTTTTGTCACATTTTAAAAACCAGAAATGTGGTTGCAATGCAGCCATGTAGCTTGCCTGTTTTATATCGTTGTAGACCTATCTTAACCTATGAAGGTTGCTAGAAGAAGACTAACTAAAGTGCATAACCTTTTGCTACAAAATATTATAACGTATTAAAAGCTGTACATGAAGTCTGGTTACTATAAGCTTGATAGTTCAGCTCTAGCAGAGGCAAACAGAAAGGTTACCATGCCTGTACTAAATCAAACTAACACAACACCTAGCCTGAACAAACAAAGTGCACGGAAATCATAGAGACGAACGAGATTTAAATGCATTGCAGTGTCCATATGAATGCATTAATAAGGATATAGATGTAGTTTGGTTATTACAGACCTGATAGTTTATCTGTGGTTGAGCTAAACAGAAAGGTGTACGGTATGGACTACGTTAAGGTAAATACAAACTTTAAACAGAAATAACGAAGTCCCTGAGCTTAAAATATAGGAGAATCTGGATATATGCATTGTACTATTGAATGCGGTAATTTAGCGGGAGATGATATTTGATTACTATAGCCCTGCATGATAGTATAGCTGTACACAAGATAAAGAGGAAAGTTGGTAATTCACCTTTCCAGATTCCAGAGTATCCATCCATCAGCTGACCTAGTATGACGTCATAATCAGCTCAGTGCGTGTATGATGATGTCACAATCATTATTAGGTCACAAAGTGTTCCATATGGACCGTCATCAAATCTCAGAGTCCGACACGTTATACGAATTGTATAGGTTTTACGGAATTCCCTTACGACGTCATATTCACGCGTGCGCAGATGACTGGCCGTCAAGCGTACGGCCAGATGATCACCGTTTTGTTAGAAACAACAGTACACGCCGCC
Source organism: Chaetoderma sp. LZ-2023a (assembly GCA_034401795.1). Lineage (NCBI taxonomy): Eukaryota > Metazoa > Mollusca > Caudofoveata > Chaetodermatida > Chaetodermatidae > Chaetoderma > Chaetoderma sp. LZ-2023a. Next base: position 28,679,864 of record CM067365.1, on the reverse strand, counting down.
GTTGACGCTACTCAAAGCTATGAAAATTGCAATTTTACGTCAGCTCTACCGGTAAAGTTGGCCGAATTGACAATTCTAACATCAAATACTATTTTACTATGCATTTTTAGAAATATATTATTGATTCTATGCACATTAGAAGGCAAAATATTACCGCGATGATATGTCCGAAATGCCCCCACCCCATCACTCAGTGCATGTGGATCCGGGTAGACTATAGTACGTACAATACAAGCGGCTGCTCGAAAGATAATGTTTACAAATGCGCCCAAGATGGCTATATAATAATAATAATAATAATAATAATAATAATAATAATAATAATAATAATAATAATAATAATAATAATAATAATAATTATTATTATTATTGTATCCAATCTATGATGGGCCATTACAAGAATGAATTAACGCTTAACATATCTACATAGCAGCAATATATAGACACACAAGTTGTATATGGCCCTACTGTCATAATGATTATCAGTGTGTGCATAGGCGATAGAGAGGGGTTGGATAGGTGTATACGTGTGTGTCTGTCTCTGTGTGTATGTATGTGGTATTACCACGCACGCGCGCACCCCGCACACACACCCACCCCACCCCCACCCCCACCCCCACCATACGGACTATTTTGGTGACGAGCGAGGCTGGCGACAATATGAGTTTGTCACACGCACGCACGCACGCACGCACGCACGCACGCACGCACGCACGCACGCACGCGCACACCCCCACTCCCTGGGGAAGGATCCTGTACTCCATAATTAGGTTGGCTTTGCACAACCCCCACCCCCACAATCCAACCAACCCCACCCTTGAGGTGGTGGTTGGTGGGGGGTGAGAGGTGGAGGGTGGTGGTGGTGGACTGCATTAATTCCCACTTGCATCCAAGTAAATAAACAAGAGGCCCAAGGGCCCGTGGCGCTCACCTGGACCATTAGCATTTGAACCATTTGCATTTAAATAGATATGATGGATAATTTTCGGAAAATCCAAGATGGCAACCCCAAAAATTTACCAATCAAAATTCTGAATAGAAATTCTAGTCTACCTTGATAGGGACACTCTAGCCAAATTTGTTTGAAATATGATGACAAGCAACTAAGGAGAAGCAGCGTTTTGACAATTTCTGATAAAATTTTCATAAAATCTAAGATTTTCACCCCAAAAATTGATTAATCAAAATCCTGAATAGAAATTCTAGTCGACCTTGATAGGGTCACTCTAGCCAAATTTGTTTGAAATATGACAAGCGACTAAGGAGAAGCAGCATTTTGACAATTTCCAGTACATTTTTCATAAAATTTCAGATTTTCACCCAAAAAATTGATGAATCAAAATTCCAAATAGAAGTTCTGGAGCATACGACCATAGGGTCCTATCAGCCAAATTTGGTTGAAATGACCCAGAATGGTAAGGAGAAGATGCATTTTGACAATTTCCAGTACATTTTTCATAAAATCTAAGATTTTCACCCAAAAAAATCGATGAATCAAAATTCTGAATGGACGTTCTGGAGCCTACGACCATAGGGTACTTCCAGCCAAATTTGGTTGAAGTCGCCCAAACTGTTAATGAGGAGTAGTGTTTTAAAGCAAAAGTTGATGGACAGGACGGACGACGGATGGACGGTCGCCACGGCATAAGCTCACTTGGCCCTTCGGGCCTTCGGGCCTTCGGGCCTTCGGGCCTTCGGGCCAGTTGAGCTAACAATGATTAATTTCAATTTGATTTTGAATTAATTAATCAATATGCAGGAAACTACTCAGAGCATCTCATTTTCCAATTATTATAGGGGAAGGTGCATGACACCCCTCCCTACACACACCCCCCCCCCCACCACCACCATTGGGAACCTCACCCAGACCATGACTGCTAGGCTGGATACACCCCATAATAGAATCTCAAATTCACCATGACATAGTTGATGACTTTACTATTAAACTCTCCAGACTTATGAGTGTTATTTTCAGAAATTGTGTGTTTTGTGGGGTTAGTGACAGAAACAGAGGGTGAGGTAGGGAGCATTAGGTCCCTAAAAAGTTTTAGATGGTGGGTGAAGCGGTAGAGGGAGGGGTGGTGGTTAAGACAATTTCTTTTCCTGGCAGCAGCCTTGAGAATGTATAATAGTCAGTAAATAAAATAATACTAAATACAGTCATACTCAGATAGCTGATCAATACAGTATATTTTAATAGTCAACTGGAAAAGCATCTGAAATTTACAGAGTGAACATGGTGAGGCTATATGCTGTGGGCCAAGGGGTGTTGGACCTGGCTCTAGGGCCATCTGTTCAACATTATCCCTGTAATGGTGAGGATTCGTAAATGGTATTTGAATTTTTGCTTAGTAACTGGACATTTGTAGGTCACGGGAAGATTTTTTTACTTTATTTTATTTTACTGGCCCAGTAACAAAGCCAGCCATTTAATTTTTCAAAAAGTAATCTTCCCTTGGCTTGCAAATGGACATTTTCCAAGACATATTAAGTACTGCTGAAGCAATTTTTGGCAAACATTACAATTTCCACTTTAATGGTCAAATGTCATTTAAAAAATTTCAATTTTTTCACACAAAATGCACATTTACACTTTAGAGATCAAAACAAGGCATTTTGTCAAATTTACAACTGAAATGGCTGCCTTGATTATGGAGCCAGGCATCTCAAGATCAATACAAATGCTGGTTTTGGACAATTTGGCCTTTAAAGGGTCCAAACTCACTTTGTTGTATTACATATGTTATACTATGTTAGGAGACAAAACTATGTTGATAAAATTATAAAATAATTGAATAGAAATTGAGAATTAATCATTCTTAGGGCAAAGTAATTTCAATTAGCAATTCCAATTCATAATAATTTACCAATTTTATCCAATGTGGTAATTGAATTACAGTATAACTTCCAATCACCATGAGTCCTGGCCATTGTTAAATTGAATCTGCTATCTAGAGCCTATCAATTTCCCTGTATGGGCGGAGTTACACCCCTGTCTGCCTGGAACTTGCTTCCCCACATCTAATTTTCAGCATTTCCTGAGTGAATGGTACATGGCTAGATACACCACAGGTATACTCGACTCCTATTTAAAATACAAATTTGTTTCTATGCTTGGAAAGATGTGAGGGCCATGTGTTCAGCAATGTTTTAATATGGAGTGAGTGATTCAACACTGACAACGCTGCCTAATTTCTCTGAACCAATTCATGGCATGACGCTTGCAGATACACACATGTGATTATCAAATGCTAAAACATTTTGTGGAACTTACACTGTTTGCATACACTGAGATAAACATTGATTCTCTTTCTATACTATCTACTTTATCAAGCATATGTCATCAGTCACCCATATTTTAAATGATGTAATTATTTAAATAATTAATTTTGCTATTAGCTGTAGAATGTTAATGCAGAATGTGAAGTGGAAGTGAGGCGCTACATGGGTGGTTCTCAGTTATTTTAACTACATACACATAATTTGCGCAATAGCAGTTGGTATCATGTCTTGAGGCCAAATAAAATAATAACCCAATCACATGCCCCTAGCAATTGAGGTAGGTAAATATATTTGGAAATTTTCTTTCATGGTGAAGGTTAGGGATACTTTTACTATGTTCTGGCTATTCACAGCAAAATAAAGCTAGGAAAATAATAAAACTATGAAAATTCAATAAATTTTACAATCAGTCCAGTCTTTTTATGTAGGAATATAAATATTGCAATATTTTCGGGAGCATGTAAATTATATCCATTGTTGCAGGTACATGTAGGTAATGAATCCTAGACATCCATATGCTTTTAACCCTTAAGGGCATGTAGCTATTCATTAACCATTTATCCCGCTGAATTCCTCATGTCTTATTTTCAATGCTACCATCCAGGAAAACTATTGAATATTTTGAAATTAATTTGACTGGCAATTGTTGCTGCCTTATTCAACAGAATAAGTTTTGTATCGTAAAGAATATACTTTTTCAGGGATTTGTCGGTGAAATGGTTTAACTAAATACACAATTAAACATGATCAACATATGTTCAAAGTTAGTTAAGCTTATTTACTTTTGTGCATGTAGTAACAGTGACTTCCTCTTACAATCAGTGGTGCTGCCATTAGCTGGCCAACTGTCTACCACCAGCAACGCACGAGAACTCCTTTCCAACCCACTCACCCCAAACCCAACCCATCTGCACCTCCAAATTAGTTCCTGCACGTCAATTAAAATTCGACACACCCAGCTGGTTATCATACTATATCTGCTGCCAGCCATGGGTAATTAAACTGACTTAAAAGAATGACAACACTGCTGAACATTTTCACATGAATACACTTAGACTAACATCCATCTGCTATCAGCAAAAAGTTAACTATAGCTCATCGCCAAAGGAACCAACCCAAAAATATATACAAATTAATCATTTGCACCACACGTCACACCATTTTCCTCCGATAAAAGTCCAATAAATATAGTAGAGGTCTTCAGTATGTAGGGTTGATCGATCGATCGGTCGGTCGGTCGTTTAGTAGATAGCTCGATTAGTCGGCCGGTCGATCGATTGACTAATCGATCGAACAGATTCATGAATAAGCCAACCAGTTTCTTATACTAGATGGCTGAGAATAATTTGAACATAGCTTGTGTGAAAGAAGTCTGGCAGAATTGGCGTAGTATTGCATTTGGAAGGCATATGCAATATATTTGGTTGTTGTCTATTATAAACTTATGCCAAATCCATTAGGCTCCAAATTGGCAACCTACGCGGGAATCTTTCAGACGAATCACATTAATTTTAACACTATCTTTGGACTCGCGCTACTGCTCTGGTGAGTCATGCATATATGCTGACAAAGCGAATAGTTTAACATATAAATCCACATTAGAGCGGCGCGGCTATGCGATGGAAATGACCCCGGATGTTTACTTCTGCAAGAAAGCGGGAGACTTATAATAGATATCAGGGGCGGATCCAGGATTTCAGAAGGGCAGGGTGCGGGGGGGGGGGTCCGGGGGCACTCCCCCGTGAAATTTTGAAATCTAGGTATCCCCAGACGGCTTCTCCTGCATTTCCAGAGATAAATATGGACCCTTAGTTGGCTGCTAAATTATTCAATTTCTACTCATGATTTAATTATAATTTAAAATTTTGGTGGGTCAAGGTGATGCTTCTCTCATTGGTGCATCACATACTGGTTGTGACTGTACTAAGAATGGGTATAATCTAAGAACAGAGGGGGGGGGGGTGCGCACCCCCTGCACACCCCCCCCCCCCTGGATCCGCCCCTGGATATTTACGGCTTTAACTGATTAAACAATTAGTGTGGCAAGTTGTCAGAAAAAGGCTTCCTGCTAAAAACGATGTTCAAATCAGTATATATAGTGGATGTTAATAACATATATTTGTTTAATTTCCTCTTTCAATCGTATGAACACTTATCAAGCCCTTAAATTCCCAGAATCTCAATTTCAAGGTAACCACGCAGGTAATCCATTGCCATGTGTAGCAACAGCTTCAAGTCAAATTAGTATTCATTTATTTGACGATTTGAGGTTATTATTGTACGTAACCCTTTAACCGTCATATCAGCCAAAAATGGCTTCTGCAGTGGTCTTGAAAGATGTTCATTTGAAAGACTAAGAGAAGACAATTTTTGAAAATTTACCACTGGAATGACTGGCTGGATAACCGAGCCAGTCATTCCAGTGGTAAATTTTCAAAAATAGTCTTCTCTTGGTCTGCAAATTGACATTTTCTATGAGAAATTAATTTTTTTTAAACAAATTCGAGGGTTAAACTGTGAAAGCACGGGCGGATCCAGCAGGAAGGTGGCGGGTAGCGTGTACATGACCGTGTTAATATCAGAGGTGCTGGAAACAATACGTCACTGCCAGAAACATTCGGTTATTTCAGTAACGGTTGAAGTGAAAAATAAAGATTCATGTTCAAAGGTAAACAAGACCAGTCAGAGATTGTACAGGTTGCCTTATCAACCCTATCAGCATACTTATAGATTTTGTTTTCATTTTCTGCTTTGGATTACGGATATTTCTCTCTCTCTCTCTGATTAAAACCAAATTCTAGTTTAACAACCTTTGCCGCCTACCATGAATGAACCAGACGGCTCTCTTTAGACTGAGGACAGGCCACAGCAGACTTAACTACCATCTGCACAAGCTAAAAAGTGTGGACACGCCTTTTTGCAGCTGTCAGAAAGCAGAGGAAACAACAGAAAATCTTCTGCAGCATTGTGATCTCAGGCAAATCATCTGGCCAACACAAACAAGCCTCGAACAAAAGCTACATGGAGGTTTCGAGCAACTAGAAAAAACATCTTCCTTTGCTCTTTGGTCTGGGAAAACAATTTTGATTGGATATGTAATGTGCTGGTGAATGCAAAGAAGTAGATCAAAGTTAACATTTTGCGTTTATACCTCATATTTGGTTAAGCACACATGACTCACATTCGGACGCATCCTTCCTTATAAAGAGATGGCATGTCACAATCATATTGGCATCAAAGGGTCAACGTAAGTGTGATAATGACAAAATTCAAGGGTTTTCTCAACAATAACATTGTGCTTTTACCTCAACTTAGCAGTTCATATCTCATGTTGTGTTAATCATACTGCACCGAAACTTGGCCACGTGCTAATGAGGGGGTATAAGACAATTACTATGGGGGTCAAAATGGCATTGATAAGTGTATTGATAAGCCTTCTATATTTATTTTATGTTTGAAGTCAAGCTTCAGAATTCATTGCGGTCTTAAAGTCGAGCTTCGTGGTTGAAATCTGGTTAAATAGTTTGCAAACTAAGCGAACAATCTTGATAACACATGCGATTTTACTTTCTTTTTCTCTCACAGGACAACCGGTTGCAGCCCCGAATACTGTACGTCCAGCAAAAGCAGTGCCGCCGACGAAGAGTTTCCAGAATGGTAGCAGCTGTCGTCTGCCTTTTTGCCTTGTTCTGGCTTCCTGTTCACGTGTTCCTTATGTGTCTGGCTTTGAAATCAGATTTCCCGCGTTCACCGACACTATACTATATCAAGATCTTTGTTCACACGCTCTCCTACGCGAATTCTTGCGTGAACCCCATCGTGTATGCGTTCATGGGAGATGGATTCAGACGAGCACTCCGGAAGTGCTTTCGCCGCTTCCGGGTAACACCAGATACGGAAGCTCCCAGAACAGAGCGACTTTTCCTCGACCGTACTGCGCTCCTATCCAGTCCTCCCGCCAGCGCTGCGGTTTCTAACAATGCCGCAGACTCAACTCTCTGAAAAGTTTACGGTATGGGAGTTACTGGCATTATCCCTGGGTCTGGGCCGGCTATATGCCTATCCGTTGGTCGGTCAGTCGGTCTTGATGTATTTGCTTTCTTTGATGACATACTCTCACATCAAACACAAGCAGAGGTCGCTATAGTCGTGGAGTATGTATGCGTGCGTGCGTGCGTGCGTGCGTGCGTGCGTGCGTGCGTGCGTGCGTGCGTGCGTGCGTGCGTGCGTGCGTGAGCGAGCGAGCGAGTGAGTGACTGACTGACTGACTGACTGCGTGAGTGCGTGCGTGCGTGTTGGACATAGTCTGGAAGTGTTTTTTGAATGCAAATGGAAGTTTCTGATTGGTTGGATACGGATTCATTGAAAGTGCATAATTTATGCTTCTGTCAAGCACGATACTACACGTCTGCAGAGCTGCCTAATGTAACAAACGAACACTTATTTATTTATTTATCTATCAATAATTTGAGCGATGTCTGACTTTGTCAGTAATCCGAGCTATTAAGAATCGCACTTTGCATAAATATGGTTGCTGCCCCTCAGCATGCCGGACAATCGTACCTATGGATGTCTTTTAAAACAAGACATCAGTGGTACAAATAGGGCGTCGATAGTTGAGAAAGTTCCCATGACAGGGTATCTCAACACATCGGACCAATAATGAGTCTACAACTGATGGCATAACGTCAACCCATCATATGAATTGTCAATGAAATATGCCGCTTCACGAGGCTGAATTAGACGTTGTTGCGACTTTAACAACACAATCCATATGCTAAATGCCTAGCGCAATATAAAACGATGTATATTACGACTGATAGGGTGACATGCGCACTCGGCCAAAAAGTACTCAACTCTGGCGTTACAAGTTATAAGGGCGTCATGAGCAGTCTAGAGATTATGATATCTATGGCCATACTATTCCGAATCTGCTCTGACTCAACCTTTCCCAGTGACAGATATCTGGACAGACTGATGGGTAGCATACATACTAAGTCAGTCAATGTATACAATGGCGAAAACTGCATTGACAAAAATTAATAATATATATGTTATGTGTAGATAAGTCATTAACTTATGTGTGTGATTTAGTGATTTAATGTACATTATACCGATATGCCTACAGCTTGCAGTTTTACTGGTGCTCCTGGAAAAGAATGGCAATCCGTAAATCAAAGTACAAAAGATACCACCGTGATAATACAGGTTACTGGGCTGGTATTAGTGCAATATCGAACCTATTGGCGCAGTATCAGGCCAGTAACGTGTGTTCTCATGACATAAGCATATGCTGCTGAATGGCAGCTTGTACACTGTTACACAGATTTCTCGATAAAGCAAAATAAATAGATTGATCCGATCTGTCACTCAAGTAGTTTACATCATAAAAATACATAACTAGTTAGCAGACGTCATAATCGTAATGATGTATACCTCCCTCATAAGGTCCGTCACTAGTGTACGAATTGTATGTATGTGCTAACCTTACCATTTAATAAAAACTCTGTTTAATATTTTAAAACTAATTTGACTGCGAGTTCGTGCTGCAATAGGCAGCAACAGCCCCCAGTCAAATTAGTTTCAAAATAGTCAACAGCTTACCTGTATAGTTATCTTGAAATTTGGATTCCGGGAATTCAGGTTTCAAAGTTTGAAACTGATTCCAAAACGCGTAAGATGTGGGCGGAACTTAGGGTGAAATGGGCGGGGAATAGCTAGACATGGATCCCTCTGTTACAGAGTTGGCCGAGAGGTGTAAATAAAGACCTATGTAAATAATGAGTTATCAATTTAAATCCTGAACTTTCAGAATTTAAATTCTATTGTTGTAAGCTGTTAAATATTCTGAACCTAATTTAACAAAACATTCAACTAAATATTTCTTACGTTGTTAATGCGTACTCATATTCGCGATAAAAGTGTTTGTGACGATAGTTTATATTGCGGTAATAGCTATTATGTACACTGACCCTTTCATGCCACAACGGACATCAGCGGTGCTCTTGGAAATCTCCATTTGCAGGCCAAGAGAAGACTATTTTTGAAATTTTACCACACCAATGACCGGCTCGATAACAGACCTTCTCATTCCAGTAGGCCTCTCTTGGCCTGCAAATGGACATTCTAAGAAAATATTTTAATATTCTTGACCAAATTTAGCCATTGACGGTTTAAAATTAATAACAATGTCAATCAGAGATTGTAAACCTTCGGCACTTTCCACTTTTTCAGAAACACGTTTTATACCCGGATATGCTCCGAAAATCATAGGTACTATCTTTAAATACACCCGTATTTTTTCACAAGTCACAAAAGAAATTTAAATCAAGGGAGAAAGGCAATGTATGCATTAATCAACAAGATCAATGAAAATGATATACCTTTTAAAGTTGCATAGTCACACCAGAATGCTTGAAAATAAAATTATTAAAATTGTATTATTTTATAGGGTTAAATTATGTGTCTATATGTAATGAAACGAAATCAATCTTAACATATGATGATTTCATTATGTATAAATTAATATAGTTTTTTAAGTTGCGAAATTGAAATAGAGACTCGTGCCTCTATTTCAATTTCGCAACCTAAAAATGATATTAATTTATATGGAATGAAATCATCATAAGTTAAGATTGATTTCGTTTCATTACATATAGGCTCACAGTTTAAGCCTCTAAAAGTATATAATTTAAACAATTTTATTTTCAGTAATTTTGCTGTGAATGTGCACCTTTGATCTGCAATCTAAACCTTTTAATATGATGGCCATCCCCGTACTCCTATATGCATCCGAGGTATGGGGCTTTGAGAACACAAAATTATTAGAAAAATGTCAAATAAAATTCTATAAAACTATGTTGAAAATGAAAATGGGTACTCCGAATGTAACAAGTCATGGTGAGACTGGCATCTACCCGCTAGATATTTAATCAATTGTAATATGACTAGGTTCTTGATTGATATTATAAACTCAGCATATAGCAAATTATCATCCATGTTATACTTCATTGCCTTAGCCTACACTAGACAACATAATGATAAGATAAAATGGATGGAATATATAGAAAATATCTTAATGACAACAGGAAATATACATATCTTAGATGCGGAAACTATCAACAAAGACAGGTAATGAAGCAGATGGAGAACACCTTACAGACTCAATTCGATAACAACTGGCTACCTGAAACACAGATATCAACTAGGTTAACTTTTTATGCAGATATAAAGAACACTATAAAACTTGAACCGTATCTAACAGTACTGCCATATAAGGAAGCCATTAGACGGTGCCACTATAGAACTTTAAATCACCAACTAGGCATTGAAACTCAAAGATGGTTTGAAATAGACAGACATGAGAGACTGACTATGCGACAGATGTAATGCTGTCGAAGATAAGAATCACTTATTATTTTACTGCCAAAAATTTAACTCAGTACGGCAAATATACATTCCAAATTAGTATGCGGTTTCAACAATGATGAAAAGACAAACTGACCAAATGTAATAAACCTGTTTTGATTAAATTCTGTAAATATATTAGATTATCAAAGAAGATGAACGTGTAACAGACCCCTTACACCTGTATGCATGTATGATGACTAGTAAAGCCCGCAGATCCATCAACGTGTACGTATATATGGTGTTGAGTATATTAAGGCTAGACTGGCTGGAGGTAATGGGCCTTTACATTTTTAGCTATGCCCCACCCATCTTCAGCTAAGCTCCACCCACACTTCGATCGTGTTCGGATCGATCGATCTCTGAACTCCCTGACTATCGATCTCAAGAAAACTATACGGGTAAGCTGTTGAATATTTTGAAACTAATTTGACGGGGTGCTGTTGCACATATATATATGTTAATTCTGAAATATATTACTCCACCGCCATTATATGATGTAAATAGATGTACCTCAATATGCTATTGTATAGCCTAGAAGAATAAAGCGAACTTGAACAAAGTCTGGAAATCTTAATTTAGGCTTACGTTAAATTTGTCACACGTTTAAATTTCTGCCAGAACACATGACATATTAATGGATCGGATAGAGATCCATGTTTCTAAATTCGGATCATCACCGAAATTTGTATATCATAGCTTATGTTAACAATATTTTCAGATTTGTAGCAAATCAGATTGTCAGTAATCTAGTCCATCTGAATTTTGATCAGACCCGTTTCCATAGGTTTTTAAATCACAATCCTGACAAAGGTTTGGAAACCCTATAATGATAAAAAAAACCCACCAAAAACCCAAAAAAACACCAAACAAACCCACCCAACCTTTATGATGTTTTAGGCAAATCAAACCAAGTTTCCAAGATATCAATAGATCTGAAATCGCATCTGATCCGGATACGGTTTTATAAATCTGTTTGAAAGGGGAACATACAAACGCCTCTAAAAGGTCTCCAAACAGAATCTCTATTTTATAACGCTTATAAAGATGACAGATATGCCTATGCGTCTGCCGTTGCCTCATTTGAGTCATTAGGCATATGCCAGAATAGAATATCTTTATTATTCTATGCCTTATTTCTGTTTGTCGTCGGCAAACACGTTTAGCAAAAGCGATAAGCGCTTTTCCACACTGGGGATATCTTAGAGTGTTTCTTAAACGCTTTCGAAAAGGCTCCGGCTTTCTTGTCGGTGAAGACTAGATAACGTGTATAACATATTAATATTCTGATTGATTGAATGCTGTCGTTGCTTCCGTCAGTCGAGTCATTGCGCATACCGGTACATTTTCAGCATCTAATTAATAGCATATAGTCCGCATTGGTTTATTAGTAGACTGGATGCGTCTGTTAAACATGCTTTAAATATTGTCACCGTATAAGGAATAAACCAAATATTAATTACTTTTAACAAAAACAAGGAATTACTTGCCTGATAACGCAGGTTGATGGGCCCGTATTGGCCCGAGTTGATTTGATTATCCATGGAGACGTCTTCTGGCTCTATAGTTCATATAAGTTCTTAATGTGTTATTTAACAGTCTCCCAGATGACCGTCATATCAATTTACTGAGAATCATACAGGAAAGCTTGTTTAATATTTTGACATTTTGTTGACAAATATGCCGTTGTAGCCGAAGGCAACTGCGGTTCTCGTGCAAATTAATTTCAGAATATTACATAGAATATTCCCTACGTCGGAAGCGAGACGTCGTTGTATAATGACTGTAGCCCCGGAAGCGTTTAACTCTTTGAACCCGAATACCCCACCCCCCAACATACTTTGGTTTAATAATTATACTGTTTAGTATTTTGAAACTAATTTGATTAGCAACCGGTTCCTGTCAAATTATTTCCTAAGTACCCCATAGCTTCAATGCGTAATTGCTATGAAATTGGCATTCTGGGAGCGCAGTGTTCAAAGGGTTAATACAAGCTTAAATGTAATGGAATCATAGCCGGAGTGGAAGTATGTGGGTGGGTTGGTGGATTGGGGGCTGGGTGGGGCGGGGTGGGTGGGGGTGGGGACGGAGTGCAATCAGCGCGTCATATGCTGCCTTGTAAGAAAGACACGGTATATCAATATATTTTAGATGTTGTATACAAAGAAACTTATTATACCACATTTGCTCATGATTGTATATTTGATTTTAAATCTGCTGTTTGACTCTCAATAAAATAATCTGTGCTCATTACACAATAGTTGTAGCTTTGCACTGTTTGTTGTAGTTAGATACACAAATCACGACATGTCGGCTACACTCACACGTTGTGTATATAGTCTAGTCGTAGTAGCCAGTTTTGGTGGGTCAACGTATACAAAATTCCCACCTAAGATTTGTATCATTCGATATGTAAGGTCACCCAAAATCACATAATGAAAATCCCCATCAATCCCTTTTGGGCGGAATTTTTGACGAGGGTTTGAATTTGAGCATGTTCTATTCTCTTCTTGAACCGCTTTTATATATATCTTAAATCTATGTTCACGATCTTCTTTAAAATCATATCTAACATCTCATTTGTCGTATTACACTTGATAATACATTATTAAGATGTCGCATTATAGATTTAAATTGAATTTGAACTTGAATATCTGGTTGTTTATAATTTTAATAATATTTGTTCCAGGCTAAATTTAGAAAACTCGTTATCAAGTAAATCAAACGTCATTTCTGCGAAGTCATAATTATACAGAGTGTGTATAATGACTTGACTTCATTCTTCTTCTTGAAACAATATAAAATACACGTGTTTTATATGCCTCGTGTTATACACCAGGAAAATTGCGTGATCTGCTTGCAGCCATTAGAGAAATGCGACCCTCCAATTCCTGTGATGAGAAAGAAAGGGTCTTGAAACACTAAATTAATCTGTTGCACTGATATTCGAAATGATGACGAATTGCATCGGTAAATGGTTAACAAGAGTGACCCGTGGGCAAAGTGCTTGTTCATGCTGGCTGCAGAAAGAGGTACATTGACATCCTCTAGAGGTAGAAAACCTCTACTCCACATCCATTCGACTGGAACACCGATTGCCTCTTATGGTGGGAAGAGGCGATAATAGATAGAAAGCATCCAGAGAGGGATTGTATCAGGTCTGTGCAAACATTAGAGCTAAGGAAAGGTATAGAGGAAACAGTGTGACAGTAGGTCCGATCCCTGGTCCCTTGAGATCCGTACTCGCCTCGAGAGTTGTATAGACCTAGTTTTAGAAAAAAGCAGTTTATCATCGCCACACCGGATGAAGAATTGGAAAATGTAAAAACATCATTTAGTGTTCAATCCAAGACTGCCAAATTATGGATACAGTTTCTAGAATACATCAAAGACATAAAGGACTTTATCAGCTTTAAGAGACTCGGGATGTGGGAAAATCATCTTGTTGCTGTGAGCAAGTTTGTCAACCTTTTTGCAGCAACTGACCATATACACTATGCAAGACTGCTCGTCTGTATCTTTAGGAAATGCAGAAACTACCTACTTCCCAACCATGGATGCATAGGCAATTCGGAGAGGGAGGCTACTATACGGTACGAAGAAGTGATCGTCTATGGTCTGGACTGTGGACTGATCTTGTCATAGAACATGTTCTGATGAGGTCAGTTCTAGAATACATCAAACTATTATCTATTATTTTTCTATGGTCTGGACTGTGGACTGATCTTGTCATAGAACATGTTCTGATGAGGTCACTGAAAAGCCGTGGTAGACTGACTCGAGGAAGGCGCATGATGGAAAACATGAGGCACAAGTGGGTCTAATTTATGCACGCGTGTGCTACTGTGCATGATTCCATGTCAAGTCTGACTGGGAAACGACACCTTACGAGCGATCAACATGTGGACATGGGAAGAACTAGAAGTGAGCACGATTTGTGAGACATGAGGAAAATTATGGAGTGGTTTCAAGTGCATGACCCCTTTGGTGCCAATCTCCCACAATTGCGATCTCTGGGCAGTGATTTGAGTGGACGGGAAGAGGATGGCATCAACTGTGATGAGACCGGGAAAGTTGGTAAAGTGTTACAAGAGAGCATGGATGGTAAATTTGTAAATGAAGCATCCATGAAGAGGTCTCAGATGGTACGCACATTAGGTGACCTTATACCGGGAATCAAGATTGATAAACAAATTTTTGCGAATTGATCCATTATTTTGTTCATGCGATGTACAGCACTAACGCAAAGAGAAGATGAAGATATTCTTCCTTACTTTAGACACGAAATGACTGCAGTCCCTACCTCGTTATTCAAATAGTTTTCCATGAGGAAGGTGGATAAATCAGAACTGGCAAGAAAATCAGATTTATCTGACAAACATCGACGATACTAAGTCCCGATTAGCAAAGCATAGCATGCCTGTGATAGATGGGGTCTGGCTTCTACATTATATATGATGGTCAAAGAATACAGCATATGGTCAGGTGCTTGAACAGTACAGTTCATATCTTGAACACAAGTACAGAATGAGCTGCATTGTGTTTGATGGATATGAGGATGTTCTTTCAACCAAAAACCGTGAACAAGGTCGACGGCAAATAGATAAGATCTCTGCTGATATATTGGTGAACGTCACAGTGAAGGTTCATGCTGACCAGGGCCGGCCCTAGGGTTTCTGGGCCCTAGGCAAAGGCAAAGGA
The DNA here is from genome assembly GCA_034401795.1 of Chaetoderma sp. LZ-2023a. Classification (NCBI taxonomy): domain Eukaryota; kingdom Metazoa; phylum Mollusca; class Caudofoveata; order Chaetodermatida; family Chaetodermatidae; genus Chaetoderma; species Chaetoderma sp. LZ-2023a. Next base: position 28,664,474 of record CM067365.1, on the reverse strand, counting down.
CTGTAGCTCGCAGGGTAGTGTCGGGCAGTTCCGGGCCGTTCCGGTGTCTTAAGCCATTCTTAAGCCTGGGCCATCGTGTTACTGAAATTGATACGTCACCCTTAGTTTGACGTGAGTTGATGCATTCCCTGGTTTCCGCAAACAGGATTCCCGCAAGCAGCTCATGATGGGAGCGGATCGAACTCAGGACTGTAATCACAATACAGAATGTCTAACGAGTAGTCAGTAAGAGATACAATAACATTACTGCGAAACGAAAGTTCCAGTACACCAATGGTACGGATGGAAGTTGTCAACAACCCGATCATAAGCGGGGGTTGTTAAATGTGGATGAAGATACATAACTAAGCTTACCGGTGTGGGGTACGTCAGCCAGCTCTGAAGACGTACTGGGCAAAGTTTACTTTGCTGCAGTCAAAAAGTTTAAATAGTGAAATGATCAAAATAATATATATAGTACAGGTTGAGGAACCTACTACGGTGCGGTTAGCGAAAACACCTTACAGAAAATAATAATAACTATAAACAGATACAGAAATTATAACTAGCTATCCTAAGACTGTTATGGTGCCTTTTAGTCAACGATATAATTATCAAAGATGTAATTAACGGGATAATTAAAAATGTCAAGTATAGTTACTTGAATAATCGGTAGCCATTCTTAAGCCTGGGCTATCGTGTGACTGAAATTGATACGTCATCCTTGATTTGACGTGAGTTGATGCATTCCATGGAAGCTGGAAAGTTCCCGCAGGCTGGTTTCCACAAACAGGATTCCCGCAAGCAGCTCATGACGGGAGCGGATCGACCTCAGGACTGTAATTACAATATAGAATGTCTAACGAGTAGTCAGTAAGAGATACAATAACATTACTGCTATGACGAAAGTTCCCATACACCGATGGTACAGATGGAAGTTGCCAACAACCCGATCATGAGTGGGGGGTGTTAAATGCGGATGAAGATACATAACTAAGCTTAATGTTGCAGGGTACGTCAGCCAGCTCTGAAGACGTACCGGGCAAAGTTTACTTTGCTGCAGTCAAAAAGTTTAGATATACCTGCACGATATCGGTGCGGGGACGGCTGAATAACCACTTTTTGGTGTGGCCGGCAGATCCGGCAAATCATCCACTAAAGAACATTGCTGCCTCTACATCTGTAGAATCACATTTTCAGGCCAGGAAAGGCCTCACCACAAGTTCGTGTTCTGAGTTAGTTCTTGATACATTCGTGAACAATATCCATACAGTTCCAAAAATGTTCCCGCAACAACGGGAGATACAAAATTGCTTTAGTGCGATGGGTTGGATTAATTCTGGCTACGGGTAAAAAACCGACAGAAACCAAAATGATCTGCGTAATGCCCGTCTTGCCGATCGTAGCCAACACAGGTCCAACCTAATCGGCCCCTGGCCGAGGATGCTCTCGAGCTCTGGATCTCGTCTCCTTTTATACTACTCGTGACGTCTCAGACGCAGGCTCCTGCCAATCATCGGTCGAGCAACAGCCAATCAGCGCAGAGCTAATAATAACACAGTCGAATGTTCTAGAACATTCTAGAAGTTCTGCGTATACGTGGTTATGACGTCACGGCAATACCTTGAAGATAATCAAAAGGGGTTTTCCGTGGATAACTCAGCCATTTCTTAACCGATTTTGAAATGGTTTACAGATTTGGAAAGCCCTCTCGAATTCCGTCGATTATTGCCAGATTCGGCTGGAACAAATTATTAAAAAGGGTTACATTGTACCGTCTCGGTACACTAAAAGCGTCATCCTATCTTGGTCATAAATTATGCGCTCTGTCAAAAATAGTATTAAGTGTGCGCATGCGCACTATGCGCTTTAACGAACTTAGTTGTTTTTATAATGCAATCTCTCTCATAGGCTCATATACGCTTATAGCACTACCCATGGGGGGGGGGGGTTCAGGGAACGATTCTAGGATGGGCGGCGCTTACCCAGCTTAGCTTTTACAGCCGGTACCTAACCGGTCGATCCGAACTACACCACCCCCTCCTAGTTTGACATCTGCGGCAAACGATCGCGCATTGTGGATCGACGCACGGACGTACGTTAGGCAGGAATTATAGACTTCCCGGGTAGGCGCGTGGCCGGAGAGGAGTAGTGATGCAATAGATGCATATTTAAGAGGTAGAGCACATAGAGGTGCCAAAGAGGAGAGGGCAGGCATACTTTCAGTTTTTAATTTTTGACCTGGAATTAGTTTTCCAGGCCTTTTCTTTTTTTTCTTTTTTTTAAATATTTTGTTGCTGCTTTCAACTTTATTTAGCTAATGGTTCCTAAACAATAGCTCGCATGGGTGTTCTCTTTGGGTGCGGATAATTATTATCTCTGCAGAGAACACCCAAGTTCCAACGTACCACAATTTAAGCTAAGATATATAATAATATGTAAAATATGTGTATCAAATATATAATTTCCACGTAACACACCCATATGGGGTATCTAAAACATTACAGCCGAATTACTTGCACACCCCAGGCAAATAAATGGGTATGCAACACGTATTTTGATTAAAAATTTATTTGCGGCCCGTTATAGAGGGTCCGCAATGGGCAGCTCTCGCTGACCCCATAGCCGTCCTGACATCTAAGACAGGAAGAAAAATAATAAGAAAAATAGAAAATAATAATAACTCAAAAGTTAGTTTATCAGGCAGCCCCAGCATTGCTGAGACTGTATGACGGGATTATGACATTGCACTGCAGGGTGTTGTATTCTTTACGTAGCACATGACGTTCTTACAACACCGGAGTCCGCAGTGCTCACTTTGTGTGGGACACAGCTGGGCAACTAAGTTGCGCAGCTGTGTCGGATAACCGTATTCATCCTAGGGATGGGATTCAATTGATCTAAAATATATAATAAAAAGAAAAGTATTAAAAAAATAAATTAATAATTAGTAAGTTTCCATGAATCGCACCATTGATGTTCTGCTGTATCACAAATGATCACAACAAAATTTACCCACTGAGTCTGGGTCGCGGTGGGTGAATTATTAATGTTGAGATGCGTTCATTATCACTGGCACTTTCGGAAATGTCTGAAGTGATGATTGCGGGAATATGAGCGTCTATAATGTCTCTCACAGTTACTGCGGATGCTAGAATGTTTGTCCATACATCAGCGGTGGTGCTAGTGGGTGTTGAGGCGGTCGATGCTGTGGTCTTCGTGATGGTCGTGGTATCTGTGGTGGTTGTCGTGGTGACGGTGGTGATTTGAATCGTAGGTTGAGACAATGATGCGGGAGCGGATACGGCAGATGATGACATCTTCCGAGACTTGGCGTACATCAAGAGGCGATTTGCAGTGACATTGGGCATGGGCTGGATGTCCTGCGTGTGAGCGATACGTCTTTTCCCCGCGTATGGTCGTTCAGGTGTAGTCCCTTCCTGATAGCTGGATCAGAAAGACTGGGCTGCGGATGCTGGACGACACGGGTTGGAGTGATGCTAATGGATGTAGGCTGCAATGGTCCCGGTCCCTAGTCTATGGTCAGGTAAGCAGGAGATGGTGACTGTGGGTAGCTTGGAATCTCCATCTCCGTAGGCGTCATGATAACTACCGATATTGGCTGATTGGCTGCGATTGCTTCGGAAACTAAGGGTGCGGATGTAGTGGTTGCAGTTTTGTGGCTGGTTACAGATGCGGGTGCTGCTGGACTGGATTCTGCGGAGGATTTATGCTTCTTGCTCCACTTCAGGACCGGTGTGGATGTGGTGACTGGAAGTGGCATTGTGCTCCCCGACGTGGCTGCGGGTAGGATTTCACGTCTGGCTGCTGGTATGTTGGCCAAGGTAGCCGCAGGAGGTCGATGACTAACGGGATGTATACGGGTAGTATTCTTCATGTGGGCCATCTTGTCGGTCGGGAGAACTTTAACTGGAAACCGAGATTCAAAACGTGTGACTAAAACGGCAAGATTCTGGGTTTTGTTCCCCTGGAATTAATGTCACTTCTAACACACGGTGATGATGACGCAGCTCATGTGTCACTCTGTAGCGGGTAGTGGTATAGAGATACTGACACGTTACGCAGAAGGCTTTCTGGAGGAGATGATCCTTGTTAACATGAAGTGTGCGGTCGGACTTAAAGGTTCTCGTACAGGGTTCTCCATTAGCTAATAACGAGCTGCACGGGAATCTTTTTGAAACTGGTACCGATTCTTCTTCAGACGAATCCGACAACGCTAAATCTTCGAGAAGTGACATCTCGTTCCCGCATGATAGTTGGCTGCGGGAACCTTATTTAAAACCTAAAGCCCTATCTCTTCATTTTTAACTTTCCAGCCCAAGTATTGTAATAATGGACTAATAATAAAGAACAGCAGAATTTAGTTTTCGACACGAAAGAAGCCTAATGCTATTTGTTCTTCCCTGGTGTCGAGTTTTGATGGGAAGACAAAGTTTCAGAGCGCGCTTCCTCCTTTTATACTATTTGGTGACGTCATAGACGGCGGATGACTACACCTGGAAGCTTTGACAGGTGATTCGGTTAGCCCTATATGGAAAGTTTATCCTTTTTCCATTCTGATCGTCACTGGATAAAGCTTTCCCATGTAAAGGGAGTACCTTTAATTATAAGAGGAAAGGCTCACTAACTTAGTCTTATTTTAGCGCATTTAAAGTTTTCCGATCAACATAAAAACAGGGTACTACTTATTCCCGAGGAGCATCACCTTTTAATTAGAGTGATGTGGTTTTACAGATTGGATGCTTATAAACTTGCCTATTTTAATTTTAGGCTGGAGCGTCCGATGGGGTGTGTGGGAGCCTGGTGACGTCAGCGGTAATTACCCCGACTCACCCTCGCCACTCCTCCATCACGCCGTGGTAGTCGCGTATTTGGGCGGCTCTTTGGTTTAAAGCGTTTGACCCAATTTACTGGAAATATTAAAAGTCACGTGGCCCTTGGAAACATGTGGTTGATCGGAAACAGATGTGGCGTTTACGACGATGGCCGAGATACTGTTGCTGAGGTGTAGTCTTTTATTGATGCGAGATATGGAAATATATATAAGTTATACCAAGATTTCGTTTTATAATAATGTCCCTATTTGTGCGGGTTCTTAAACATGCGTCTTATAGTTGTCTGTAAAGGTAGTTCTCAGCCCGTGTTGATTATGGACTGGAACGCAGAAAAGAGAATTTTTGAAATTCTCCTTGTAATTATACCGTTAGATTTTTGATGCCGCTTTACTGGCCCGTGTGCTAATAATTTGTAGCACGGTAGAGCAGTTGTGTTCTTAATAAAAAATATAACAGTAAAGTTGTAAGTAATTTGATGTGTGGTTTAAACAGATCTATTCAGGCGATAGATCAAAGTTACTGATCCCGACAAGATAGCTGCGTTTTCCGAGCGGGAGGGCTGCCAAGCAATCTCCTCGATGGGTAGAACTAGCTCCGTCCCTGCCTAGACCGGACACATTAATACCATTTAATAACGGTTAAATTACAGTACAACTCGGAAGTGGGTGTACACAGTGTTTACAATTTACAATGCCGTCGTTTGGAGATTGTGAATACAGTCAACCTGAGTGTCTATGTTTCTGACATGTTGGTGATTTGAGTCTAATATGCGTGGCAGGTTATCCGTGGATGATACTTGCGCTGTGGTGAAGGTTACGTTTTTATGGCCGCCAGGTGCGGGAATGGGGGAGGCGGCGTGATGTCAACTTTATCGAACCTTGAAGGTATTTTGCTCTGTAATGGCCGAGCCCGTGGGCGGGACAGAGTTACTTTAGAGCACAGATGACCTGTCGGATGCTGTCGTAGCTTTGATCAATCCATTATCGAATTCAACTTTTCGGTAGCAAAATCCTACTCGTGAATGACGAGAATGCGGGCATCTTGCTCTCTTAATAATATCGACTGTTATTACGTGTAACTGATGTATGTAGATTTTGGCTGTTTCCGTACGACGTCGTGGGAGAGGGAGGGGGAGGAACGTTGGACAAACGTTCCTCCTGTGATGCGTACTGTAGATGGCTGTAGTCCAATCCTCCTATCCATATGATCAGTTCTCCCATAACTAGATAAGAAGGTGTGTGCGGGAGATTTGTTGGCCGTTGTTTGTTGACGATAATGTTGTTGTCGGGATGTCCGGGCTGCTGCATGATGCCAATGTTAAAGCGAAGTGGGCGCATTCCAGTTTTCCATGCTGGTGAACGCCGAGTCTGTTGTTATTGCAGGAGGTGGGGTTTTGCGGGAGATATTATTTCTCCTGCATCTGGCGTGGGTGGAACTGTTGCGGGAATTTTTGTCTCTCTATCGGGAATCAATTAATACCGGTAGGTGTTGCTAAATGATGTTGTTGCCGGTGTTGAATGTCTCTGTTACGCTGAGTATAATCGAGTATGTATGTGATGTACGCGCAATGACGAATTGACGTATCCAGCCTTGAGGGCAGGTGTATTCTGTATGTGATGACGTTCTGTCTGTGGTGTGATGTCCTGACTGCTCATGGGGGAGTATGGTAGGCCAAATCGATGGGGTGGCCTTTGGACAGGGGGATGTGGTCATCTCCTGTTATACGACGGTTGGTGTCCTGTCGTAGTTTTTAGACACCAGGAAAATTCGAGCCGAGAGTCTGCTGAACAGGCTGCTTCCCTGACCACCACGGGGGGGGGGGGGTAATGTTGGTCGGTGCGGTGCGGGATGCCACATCCTCTGTAGCAGCAGTCTCTCTCATATCTGAAGATTAAGGGTCAACAGATGACGAGTGAAGTGTGAAATGGACTGGGCCGGTGATGTCCGAACTTGGTGTATAGATGAGGGACGTGAATTGGAGTGATGGCGGTGGTGGGACTACGGAAAAGGGTGTCCCTTGGAAGGGGCATGGTTTCGCGATTTTGGGAAGTGGTCGGGTACACCTCGTTGTACGGTTTTGCGGTTCTAGACACGCCAAGGCTTCATCTAGCCTCTTCACTTCCATGCTATTCATCATATGTTCCACACCCATGGGAAGCATGGCTTGGGTCAGCCTCAGCTTCCGCTTGTGGCAACTCTATGATGGGGGGGGGGGGCATAGCATGAAGTGGGTGGGAATGGGAAGGGATCAGGGGAACAGCTTTTCCATCCGGTCCCTTGGACAAAACATATACAAAGTTCTTTAGATACGGCTTCCCAGATCGAGTAGACTCGTCATCAGCATTAGCCGCTTGTTCACCCACATTCTGGCTTGGTAGAAGTGGGGTTGAACTGGCACCGTGGTGCTCTGCGCTAGCCGTGGGAACAATATTTTCCGTAGAAATATCTGTCTGAGTACCGGTGTCACGAGAAATGCCCAGTCCGAGCTCTGGTGCTGGGTCGTCACTGACCCATGGTTTAAGACGATCAAAGTGGATGACTGAGGTAAGGCCATCTGAAGCACGGATACGGTAGGTCACATCCGACGTCTTACCTACTACCACATAGGGGCCTTTCCACTGGTAACTCAGTTTACTTGGCACATTTGCAGACCATCGTGAATCGTGTACCCAAACCATCCTTCCTGCTTCATATGGATCTCCATGCACCCTCCAGTCGTGCCACATCTTTTGCCGCCAGTGTGCAGTGGATAGTGTTTCTCTCACTAACTCGTGGGCTTGTTCTACCCGCTGCCGCAAGAGTTCAACATAGAGAGATGGTGAATTTTTCTCTCCTGGTATATGGGGCATGGCCAGATCCCGGTGTAAGGCTAATTCACGGCCTAACATTAACCGAGCAGGGGTATAATCCGTACTGAAATGTACTGAAGTGTGGTAAGCCATGAGTACATATGGGAGCCGTAGATACCAATCTCTACAATCAAGGTGTGTTTCCTTGGCAAGCATCTCCGTGAGAGTTCTGTTGAATCTCTCTACCATCCCGTCACTCCGGGGGTGGTATGGAGTCGTCGTTGTTTTGACGATATGAAACAATTTGCAGAGCTCTGATATGAGCCGACTCTCAAAATTACTTCCTTGATCGGAGTGCAACTCATAATGCATACCAAAACGGCAGAACACATTGCTTGCCAGGACCTCCGCTATGGTGGATGCCTCTTGGTCTTGCAAACCAAATGCTTCTACCCACTTCGTAAAATAGTTATGCAATACGAGGATGTATTTATTTCCATCATCCGTCGTATTCAAGGGTCTGAGCACGTCAATAGCCACTCACTCCCACGGTGCACCAACAGTCTTAATTTGAGATGGTGCGGTATGGTGCCGGCCAACAGCGTGTCTTTGGCATGGGATACATTTGGCAACCCATGCCTTGACACTATCACGAATCACGATCCAGTGGAATTTTGATTTGATACGAGCAACAGTCCTTTCCATGGCCAGATACCCAGTGTTATCATGTAGTTCGTTTAATATGAGGCTACGATAACTTTCTGGGACTACCAGGCGGTTATTGAAGTAAAGAACGTTATTTATTAATTGACATTCTTCGAACCATTGTTAATAATATTTTGCCATGGTGGATAGTGGTGTTACCAATTCCTTGGGAGGACGTACCCCCTCATGGATCCATGCGTATATATTTCGTGTCTGCACGTCTGTTGTTTGGTGGTGTGCCATTTTCTCAGGATTCCACTCTGCGCACCTCAATTCGGGGAACTCTGGAGATGGCTGTGTTGACTGTGTCATGGTGGCAGCCTCTTCGTGTTCAGCCTCCGCGTCAACTCTACTGAGGGCGTCAGCATTTTCATGCAATTTTCCGGGACGGTGAACAACGTTGAAGTTATAGGCCTGCAGGGATTCCTGCCATCTCGCTACCTGGCCCTCCGGATTTTTCAGGTTCCTGAGCCAGCATAGTGAGGCATGGTCTGTACGGAGTGTAAAGGGGTGCCCGTACAGAAAGTGGTTATAGTACTTGATGAAATGTACTGCCGCTAATAGTTCTCGCTTGGTGGTTGCATATTTTCTCTCCATTTTGTTCAGAGCACGCGAACCATAGCCCAATACCTGCTCCGTTCCGTCTTCTGTGACCTGAGATAGAACGGCGCCGATAGTGTAAGCTGTCAGTGTCTAAGATGAAATCGAGGTTTGGTTTAGGATGAGCAAGAATTGGGGCGGGTCATCAAGAGTTCCTTCAGCGCCCTGAAGGAGCCTTCACACTCGAATGGTCGATCTTTTTCGGTGATCTTGTAGAGGGCTGAAGCAATCTCGCTGAAATGTTGGATATAATGGCGATAGTACTGGCATAAGCCAAGAAAACTCCATGTCTCTGTGACTGAAGAGGGCGTTGGCCACTCCGCTACTGCCTTAGTTTTAGACAGCTGAGTAGCCACTCCATCACCGGATATGACGTGTCCCAGGAACTCAACGCCCTGTCTAAAGAGATGACATTTCTTGGGTTTGAGTTTCAAATTGGCCGTGTGGATGCTAAATAGTATTAGGGGCCAATTTCCTAAGACTATACACCCTTTGGCCTTTCCCGGTGAGCTCTGTCTTCGTCACAGGATGTCACACAGCTCCTCACGCAGGAACGCAGCCTAGGCTAGGTGCCGTTCCTGCATATGCGTATGAGAATAAGGACTATGCCCTATAAGAAGTAAAATTAAGGCGTAGGACAGCTAGTCCTACATGAGACTCTGGCTCATAAAAACATGATAAAAGACATAGCCCATGGGCCACTAGGCTAACATGAGATCGAGACCCATGCCCAAGAAACATGATTAAGGAGCATAGTCCCGATCACCTCATGTGATGCCCCTCTCATGCATATACCCTCCCGCATCCCAAAGAATCACTTTTCATGACCTCTGATCATGGGAAGCCTGGCTCGCAATATGAACGCTTGCCATGGCCTGACTGTACATTAAGCCATCTTGACCCGATGTATTTTCTTAATCAAGATGACCAGCCAGCGACCCAGTCGATAGCGATCACCTTCTGAACTCATGCTTGGGGTAGCAATGATGATGGAGTTTTGCTGTTTCTGGGTATGCAGTATTAGTGTAGACAGCGGTGCGTACGGGATGACGGATAAGCTCCACCTGTGTGAGCCATTTCTTGCAATGCTTCATTGAATGCTTTGGCGAAGCACAGAAGAAACAGTGATGCTGCCAGGAACGTGTTTCTCCCTGTCTACATCGGCGTTTGCAAATCCATGAGTCGGAGTGAACCGTTTCTCCCGAGTCGCTGCTGTTTGTGGATGCTGGAGTTGATGTTGTGCAGGGCAGTGTTTTGCATATCATCACCAAAGGACACCGAGATTTCAGTGTCCTAAACGCAGGACGTGGTGCTTGCAAAAACGTTGTTTCAGCAGAGTGCTGCAACCTACCACTGCCGTTTTACAAAGGAAAGAAGGCGTGTTATGTGCGGAGATAGAGGGGGATGGCGATGCTGCGGATGTGGGAGGCATCGTAGGCATCGACATATGTGAAACAATGCGTTTTGGTGTAGGTGTAAAAGATGAATTTGGTTGGTAATAGTTGGCCACCGATCGTTGTTGTACGAGGGCCGCAGTTGAGCCGGGAAGCGAATACGGGCACCGAGGTGACTCTACTTTCGGTGCCCTTAAGAGTTTGATGGCTTCTCCGGTTGCGGTGTGCTGTGGTCAGGGGCAGGCGTTGTTGATGGAGGTTGGCTAGGACTACTTGTACCCTTTGGCCTTCCCGGTGTGGTTCACTGTCCCCGCCACACCGGATGGACGCCCAGTTCCCCACACAGGATGCAGCCTAGGCTGGGTACCTTTCCGTATATGCCTGAGATAAAGACCTGTTCAAGTTATGGGGTCATAATACGGGACAGAGTCAAGGTGCACACTGACGACTCCCGAGCCGAGCGGACACAGTCCTGGGCGCCAATTAAGGTCATTTTGGCAAGAGGCCGTAGCCCCGCATAGACCGTACCATGGAGGCGATGCCCACTAGACGCATCGCAGCTAAGGCCTTCACGTAGATCGTTCTGTGATGTCATTTTAGCTGAGAGGCCCTGTGCAGCTCGTACTAGACAGGTCATCCACCCCACAGTACCTGGGCCCCCAGACCACTCCACCCATCCGGCAAGTGACAGGTTACACCATCTCACACACATACCCTCCTGCTTTCCAAAGAATCACTTTTCATGACCTCTGATCACAGGAGGCATGACTCGCAATACGAACGCTTGCCATGGCTTGACTGTACATTGAGCCATCTTGATCACACAGATGAACTGACATGATCAAGACGACTGGCCGGCAACACTGTCGATAGCGATCACCATCTGAGCTCACGTGCAGGGGCAACCGATGGTCTGATCCGTACCTATCTGCCAACAGAATACGAACTTTGACCCTTTTCCCCGGCCTTGCCTACAGGGCACCTCCAGCGGCCATCAACAACACGCCAGAGGCTTGAATTTCCTGGGTGTGACTGTCATCCATGTACCACGCATGTCCACTTATGAGATTGGATGAACCAAAAGTCTCAGCAGCCTGAACAATGCACCGACTAGACAGTACCACAGTAGGATCTAAATTCATCCTGCGTTAGACACGGAGGGCTTCAGTATCTCCGCAGCACTATAGGAGGTTGTTTCTTTTACGTGTCCCCGGACCCTCACAGACCCACTGCTGCCTGTTAATGGCAACCTTCGAGGAGCCTTTCCCTCTGTCACCGTTCCCTCCTAGCTAACTCAGGAAGAGTTTCTCCCGCACGTCATCGGAGATTTGTGAGTTGTAGATGACTCGTTTCTCCGAGAGCTGTGTCGCCAAATCGCTCAGTTAGTGCTCGTTCCAATTGGGTGTAGGTGGGTGTGTAATCAGTCCCGAGATCCGCAAGAACTTGAAGGGCTTTTCCGGAAAGCTTTGCGGCGAGATATTCAACCCGTTTGTTGATCGTTCGAGCGGTTAGTTCGACTTATTATCTCGAACTGTATTTTATAATTGGTCCAGTCATTCTCCCCACTAAATTTGGGAGGGAGAATGCCTCGGCCAAGACCACGGGAAGAATGAAGTGGTTGAAATCCGGGTGGTGGTGGTATCTGCGAGACTGATGAGTATTCTGAGGCTGGTCGTTGTGCAGGTGGTGGTGGTGGTGGTGTTGGTGTTTCCCGTCGATGTTGATGCCGAGGAGCGAAAACGTGCATACTCCAATCCAGTGAATCCTGCCCCGTTGTAGAACCATAAGCCAGCATGGGTCTATGGACGGGAGGCGGAATATTATGAAGATTACGCAGATGTTCTTCTCGAGGTGAGGACTGATATTCCTCATATGGTGGTGCAGTCGGCTGGCAGTCGTGGTGTGTAGCATGACTGATGTACCGGCGAAAAGGTGGTGCTGATTCCTCCCGATGATGCCGCGGTGTTCCCCTCGAGTATAGTGTTGTGTTTGAAGGGGGCAGCGCGGGAGGGTGTCTGTAATATGGATTGTCACCCTGCCATATGGCCTCCGTAGATGAAATGGGTGAACAATAGTAGTCTGAAGGATTATGAGTGTGACCGTAATCGGGTCTTTGTCGTGATCATCCACAATTCGGCCCTGATGGAGTTGGCCTGTCGCGGACGTCCGATATGGTTCTATACTCTGTTCCCGCCTGTGAGGCATCCCGAAAGGTGCCGTCACTGACAGGCGAAAACAGGTTATATTGCGGGCTTGTTGATCATGCTGGTGAATTTCTGGCATGGTCGGTGAGCATGTGAGCATGTAATCCATCGTATGACACTACCTCTTGATCGAGGGAGTCATCGCTAAATGGAGACGCTATAGAACTAAGCTCACTATACGGTGTGGGCGTGAGTTCGCTGCGCGTTAATAATGATGTTCTTCGAGCCCCACATTGGGCGCCACTTGTAGCTCGCGGGGTAGTGTCGGGCCGTTCCAGTGTCTGGTGTCAACTCGCCATGCCGCAAGTGCACGACGAATGATGACACTGGTTAGCTTCCGGTCTCAGGGTGATGGATCCTGTACGATGCTGCCCTACGGGTAACAGAGACCGACTCCTAAGGCCAGTGGAACTCAATCGTTCCGGTGGGGCCGTGCGACCATCGTCACGAACATTAAACACAACACTCTCATCCCAAGAGTTTGTGTCACCAGTATGCCTGTCCAAAGCAATTTCGTGATCTATGGACTTACAAGATTTGATTGGTGACCTAATTAAAAAAAGTCTATACAATAGTTTTACCTAAACAGACCGTCAAGTATGCTAGATAAAAATAATGAGCATACGAAAATACAAGACATAGAGAGAGCCTGATGAACATTTAAACGTGGGGCTCCCGGAGGTACCACACAGACTCATCGGTCCGCAGAGGTATCCCTGCAAGGGAGGCTCCCATACACGAGATTTAACTAATTAACTTAATATAAGCTATTATACCTCCAAGCTGAAAGGAAAGAAAATTATCTCTGTAGTGTCGGAAAATCATGTGCCTCACGCGGGCACTACTCCTAGTGCTAGTTTGGGTGAGGAGTATTATCCTCACGTGGACTGTCGTCACTGAATCCTTGCGAGAGGCAAGTGCCTCGCGTGGGCCTCCATCACAGGAAAATGTCGCCACTGCTTAAAGTGGGAGAAGAGTAGTGGTCGAAAGGGGTCCACTCTAATATTTAACAAAAATGTTGTAAAGAAAAGACCATACCTAGTGAGATTATGACTATAAGGTTGCGTGCTGTTTTACATGAAGACGGGACGAGCGATTCCTGAAGGATTCCCATGCGACCTCAGTGAAAAATCTTTGGTGGCGGGAGAAAGTGCTGCATATATAAATGTTGTTGTGTAGTGTTTCCTACGTGCACTGCAGTCCTATATTTTTCTACAAATAAACAAAACATATAAACTGATGGCCACTTGCCATATATAAACTAACCAGACCAATCAATACAATGTGAAATGATCAGAATAATACATATAGCACAGGTTGAGGAACCTACTAGGTGCGGTTAGCGAAAACACCTTACAGAAAATAAGAATAACTATAAACAGATACAGAAATTATAACTAGCAGTCCTAAGACCGCTACGGTACCTTTTAGTCATCGGGACCGGTTATACAGATACAATACAATTATCAAAGATGTAATTAACGGGATAATTAAAAATGTCAAGTATAGTTACTTGAATAATCGATAGCCATTCTTAAGCCTGGGCTATTGTGTTACTGAAATTGGTACGTCACCCTTAGTTTGACGTGAGTTGATGCATTCCCTGGTAGCTGGAAAGTTCCCGCAGGCTGGTTTCCACAAACAGGATTCCCGCAAGCAGTTCATGACGGGAGCGGATCGAACTCAGGACTATAATCACAATATAGAATGTCTAACGAGTAGTCAGTAAGAGATACAATAACATTACTGTGAAACGAAAGTTCCCGTACACCGATGGTACGGATGGAAGTTGTCAACAACCCGATCATGAGCGGGGGTTGTTAAATGTGGATGAAGATACATAACTAAGCTTACCGGTGTGGGGTACGTCCGCCAGCTCTGAAGACATACCGGGCAAAGTTTGCTTTGCTGCGGTCAAAAAGTTTAGATAAACCTGCACATCAGTGTGGGGACGGCTGAATAACCACTCTTTGGCATGGCCGGCAGATCCGCCGAGTCATCCACCAAAGAACATCGCTGCCTCTACATCTGTAGAATCACATTTTCAGGCCAGGAAAGGCCTCACCGCAAGTTCGTGTTCCGAGTTAGTTCTTGATATATTCGTGAACAATATCCAAAAAGTTCCAAAAATGTTCCCTCAACAACGGGAGATACAAAATTGCTTTAGTGCGGTGGGTTGGATTACTGCAGGCTACGGGAGAAAAACCGACAGAAACCGAAATGATCTGCGTAATGCCCGTCTTGCCGATCGTAGCCAACACAGGTCCAACCTAATCGGCCCCTGGCCGAGGATGCTCTCGAGCTCTGGATCTCGTCTCCTTTTATACTACTCGTGACATCACAGGCGCAGGCTCCAACCAATCATCAGTCGAGCCACCGCCAATCAGCGCGTAGCTAATAATAATGCAGTCGAATGTTCTAGAACATTCTAGAAGTTCTGTGTACACGTGGTTATGACGTCACAGCAACACCTTGAAAATAATGAAAATGGGTTTTTCGTGGATAACTCAGCCATTTCTTAACCGATTTTGAAATGGTTTACATATTTGGAAAGCCCGTCGAATTCTGGTCTTGATTAATGCCAGAACAAGTTATTAAAAAGGATTACATTGTACCGTCTCGGTACACAAATAGCGTCATCCTATCTTGGTCGTAAATTACGCGCTCTGTCAAAAATAGTATTAAGCGTGCGCATGCGCACTATGCGCTTTAACGAACTTGGTCGTTTTTATAACGCAATCTCTCTCATAGGCTCATATATGCTTATAGCTCTACCCAGGGGGCCGTGTTCAAGGAACGAATCCAGGATGGGCGGCGCGTACTACCGCTGGTACCTGACCGGCCGATCCGAAGTACAGGACCACCCTTTAAGTGAAATTTTTTGAAATCCAGATGCTCTGAGGTTGCATTTCCTGCATTTCTAGAGCGAAATATGGCTCTTGTCCTAAGTGTGAAATTTAGGTGTTAGGTATATCAAGCATTGTCGCAAAAATCAAATAGCTAAAACCGGAAATGTCCATTAACTCTAGGGCTTGTTCTAATGATCCTCGAGCTTAGATTGGTATAACTGCTGAGCAATAAACACAATCTCGTTATAATACACCGGCCCACTTTAGAGTGGTATGTCCTGCCTGCACAAATAGTACGGGCCCACACTAGTAAGGGCCTACACGTGAACACGTAATTCGAAATAAACCTGGTGAAATGGTACTCTGAATTTAAATACTTAGCTTCACAGTAGAACTTTACGCCAGCATATTTTAATACAGGTAAAAAGCCTCTTCAAAACGCCTGAACCACGAAGGTTGGCCACGTGGTTGATCATGTGACATTCTCGTTAAGGCTTGCACTTATCAGCGATGATATGAAATCTGTGCATTCCCATAGCAGATTTACTTCGGATCACCTACTTTAAA
The DNA here is from genome assembly GCA_034401795.1 of Chaetoderma sp. LZ-2023a. Taxonomy (NCBI): domain Eukaryota; kingdom Metazoa; phylum Mollusca; class Caudofoveata; order Chaetodermatida; family Chaetodermatidae; genus Chaetoderma; species Chaetoderma sp. LZ-2023a. Next base: position 28,648,531 of record CM067365.1, on the reverse strand, counting down.
TAGATTAATCTACCAATTTTCATATTAACTGACAATAATGGGTTTAACCCTTTAATGACTAAATTTATTCGAAAAATGAAAATATTTACTTATTTAATGTCCAGAGAAAACTATTTTTGAAAATTTACCACTGAAATGACTGGCTCGCTTACCGAGCATTACGCAAACCCACTACAGAGGCCGGTTTTGGCTGGTTTCATCACGAAAGGGTTAATGGTCCCGGGTCAACAAGATGGCGCTGCAGTTAATCCAGAGAGCACCGAGTGTCGTCGATCTGAACTATGCGCATTTATATTACAAATTTACATCTTAGCAACTATGTATCTGTTACTCTGATCTTGTTTTTCAACACTTACATCAGTAAATGAAACGTCGATATTGCGCCATGCTAACTCATTAAATCAGCAAATGTTTTAATCTTTTGACCAAATTTGGTCATCAAATGATTAAACAGTGTCGATCCAACTCACATATATACTATCTGTATGCCGAAAATATAACACTAACTTTTTTACATGTAGGCCAGATTAAAGATACGAAAATAAACCTACTAAATATACATCCGATAACCGTAAGCTTTGTCCCAACGATTCTTCCGATCGATTGTTTAGGAAGAATCGTTCGGGTAAAGCTTACGGTTATGCCATAGTTCTACCGCTTCCTGTCAAATTAGGTGCATAAATACTCACCTGTTGTGAATAACTTTCTACCTATGTTGATACTGTGGTGCACATTTATACTGAGAGAAATGCTATGTGGGAAGCGTACCTCTCAATTACACCAAATACACTGGAAATAATTGTTTCACCCGACCATGTTAAGTACACCTCGTCACCTATTTGGAAAAGATGGCGGAAAGCATCCAGAAACAGCCCCGAAGTATATACGCAATAGCAACAAACATTGCTCACATTTAGACCAACAGAGGTTCACAATCATTGTTCACAGAATACCTAGGCTAAGTGGAGAAGTGGGCAGACAGCCCTAATAAAGGGACATACACGAAAGTGAAAAACACTGAAGCAAAACACATGAAAAAGGTTCCTGATCTCATGATTCACTGCACAACAGGCTCTTGTTCCAGAAAATCAGTGGTGCCTATTGATGACGTAGGCACAGCTCATCATGAACACAATAAAGCACCGCAAAAAAAAAGAGAAAATGAGTCACGTGGCTGCTACCTTCATTTGTTTTAAGAAAGCGAAATTATCAAGGCCATGTATCACCTACTGGAGTGGCACACGACTTCATCAACGCTCGATCATAAGCCTGGAAGGCACTTGCTACATACATCCCAATAGGAAAGCTAAAACTAATGGATAATTCCAAAGTAGGCAAATGCAAGCACTCTATTGCCAAAGAATGAATTAAGATAATTATGGGACTTGGGAAATACGAATGCAGTGTTGTATGTATGCAAAAAGGTTCAGCTCTAGGACTGGTCACTGGAAATTCCATCCCCTACTTTTGCAACTGGGGTTGTCGTGGATGCCATGTGATTCATCGGAACGCTCAATGGACCTCTCCAGTTTTAGCTATGCACCGCCCATCTCTAGCTAAGCTCGATCCGCACGTCTCTAACTATCAATTTCCAGAAAACTATATATGTAATCTGTTGAATATTTTAAAACTAATTTGACTGGGTGCTGTTGCTGCCAATGCTCCTTAAACGCTTAATACTCCGTCAAGTTGTACGAATTGTATGTCTTTACTATTTAAGAAACATTCTGTTGAATATTTTGAAACTATTCTGACCCAGTCAGATTAGTTTCATAATATTCGACATAATGTTTATTAAATAGTAAAGACGCACAATCTGTCGGACTATTAAGTGTTTAAGACGGACTAAATCGAATCACCCAAAACGTAACCATTATGACGTCATCCTACACGTCACAGTTGAGTATGACGTCATATGAATGAATTCATTTGAAAATAACATGGCTGAAAAACTGAGAGACTATTAGGATCCACTCTGCCTAAACCATACTGTGTTGAGCTGCATCTGGTATCTAACGGATATGATGATCTGGGTAAAATTCGAGATACGAATGGTAGAACTGTGTGCATGAAAGATGTAGGTGGAGGCCACAGTGGATGGATCTAGTACTAGCTATGCCCAGCCCATCTCTAGCTAAGCTCCGTGGTAGGATCGATCGAACCCTGAACACCATGTTGAATATATTGACACTAATTTGATTGAACGCTGTTGCTGCCATACTAATCTGATTGGGCGCTGTTGCTGCCATACCAATTTGATTGGGCGCTGTTGATGCCTACGGCAGCAACATCGCCCAGTCAAAATAGTTCTAAAATACTCAACAGAATATTTATTAAATAGTAAAAACATACAATTCGTACAACTTGACGGAGTATTAAGCGTTTTTGTGAGGGACTGAGACATGCCATTGATGACGAATTGAATTATGACATCAACTTACCCGTGGCGTAATTAATTATGGCGTCATATACTTGACTGTCAAACTGAATTCCTTAATTGACAGAAGGCTGTTAAGAACGGATATCAAATCAATCCGGGACTTGTCATGCGCCACCAGGAGTACATAATAGCGTGTACACAAAGTAAGATTAGACCTCTCCCGTTCTTATTTTTGGCATGGTCTGAAAACTCGGTAGATCTTCCCAAGGGGCTAAGAATTATGCAATGGTTATGACGTCACAGAGGACTACGTTTCCATTCCAGCTGCCTTGAACGAAGCACTCATACATAGAAATAAGCTGTAATTTTGTCAAGTAATCACGAAGAATCGGGTGCGAGGTTGTTCGGATTTATTAGTACATATTTCCGATTGCGCTATAAACGTGATGAAGTGAATCTCAATCAGAGCACCAAAACCAAACAGTGTTGTTATCACGCTCTATGCCTAGATGATTGTCCCAAACCAGCCAACATGAGCCTGGAGGGCTTGTTCCTGAAAACACAATATTACAATATCCCAATCAGAGCCGGATTAAGGCAAGGGTTATTTGGACCATATATCTGAACGATAAGGGGCCCCGTAATCTAAAACAATTAACGCATTTTACCCATTTGAATCTGAAATCCCAGTATTTCATTTTAACTGTCATGACAAAAGTAAGCTGTTGAATATTTTGAAACCAGTTTAACTGGAAGCTGGTGCTGCCTTAGGCAATACATATCATGCAAAGAACACACCCACGACTTAGGCAACCCCCCCCCCCACCACCACACCCACCCCTTCCCAAAAAATAATAAAAGGAGACAACGTTGTACGGTAAAGCCTCATTTTGACCACTTAGGTGAGTTTGGTTGCCTGTCTAAAGGGCCAGTTGAAGACGAGAGCAGACACGGACTAACGTGTAACCGGAAACATAATACGTGAATAATCACCGGCTATGTGCATGGAGGTATATAAACAATTTGCAAAAGAGATGTATGGAATATCCCTGGGTGCTTATTAAGTGCAAGATGGTTTATTAACAGCGTGCACGTCTGAAAGACCTGGTATATTACATCATATGCTTGTATTGCATTACATTTTGCTTCGAGTATTCCGGAACTAATCATGTCGGGAGCTGCTGCCGCTGATCTTGCCTGAGGCAGCTGCAGCTTCTGTTTGGACTATTTCATAAAAGGCAATCAATGGCTTACCCTACATTGCTTGTCTTTCTTTCCGGTACTTTGGATCTGTGTGTGGGCAAGATTCCGCGGTTTATACGTGGGTCGATGGATGGCTGGCAAGGCACAGGCTCTGGAACGTGTACTTTACTGGCGACTCCTAACTAATATCTGCCGAATACACATGAACACGGTTTCGTCCGCCATTTTGAATATTTAATTAGGTAGAGTAAGCATCACTGTTTGAGCTAGGGTTCGCAACATAAATTACATGCACTACACAGATGGCATATTAAATATTCGATTGCAAAGCATGTTATGGGCGTAGGCGACATACCAGTTTTTATATCTGGATCTCCAGCCTCGATGGACTCGCACATACGTCAGCAGGGTACTAGTAAGTGAAGAGGTGTAGTGGTCTTAGATTCAGATATTTCTAGCAGGAATTAAACACCCATTAATTAATTAAACTAATTTGCTTGCTATATTAACCCTTTCATGACGAAGCCGGCCAAAACTGCCCGTTAGTGGTCTTTATGAATATCCATTTGAAGGCCAAGAGAAGACTATTTTTGAAACTGTATCACTGGAATGACCGTTTCAGTAACCGAGCCAGCTATTCCAGTAGTAAATTTTCAAAAATAATTTTCTCTTGGCCTGCAAATGAATAATAAGCAATTACGTGATATTTGATATTCTTGACCAAATTTAGTCATTAAAGGGTTACACACCACTTACCCCTTTTACACCCTGCACCCACCCACCCCCCGCACCCCCACCGCGCCCATCACCACCACCCCACCCCACCCCGCCAAATAAAATATTCGCCTTTACCACAAATTGAAAGAGAGGAAATAGCTTATGAATGTAGGGAATTCTGATTCAGCCTCTTAATTCTAAGCACGCGTCCAGAGTAGACCTACATAATTTACACAATTTCTTAATCCATCAATGGAATTAAATGCTACAAAGGAATCAATACCACAGTAATACATTGAGTAAATTGAGTTGTCACAGTGGCATATCTATAGGGTGGGGTTAAGAGTGGCATATTTCCCCACCCGCACCTACACCACCCCCACCGCTGCAGAAATCTTTGCAAAATAATATGGGGGAAATATTCATTGTCCAGATAATGTCCACAGAATTTTGTTACTCAGAATGCAAGAAATAGCTTCTCAGGATATATAATATTCTTTTTTCCAAAACAATTCTTACTTTCCTAAAATTGTTCAAAATAATGGCGAGGTTATTTTCACTATTTGGCCCTACTGAGAAAATAATAGATTCGCCACATGATTGTGACCCTGATGATCAGTGCAACTGTTTCTCATCAATGCATCTGATTTTTCAAAATGTCTAGAGGCACAAGCCCATGGTAGGCCTACATGTATATAAATTAGTGATGTTATTTGTTATGAATATGTATTATCTGTCTAGAAATTACCATTTCAACGGAGACGTGTTGTGGACATAGCATAGCACTAATTGTTTTCAAAATAAATAACTGCTCCAAAATTTAAAGCCGACAATACAGATAAGGAGGATTCCTAAAGCATTACAATTCAGAGAATATTGTCAATGAATGGAAAGAATAGGATAGCAGACCCATTTCTCCACACCACATTCACTTAGCACAGCAGTACCCACTGGAAAGTACAGGAAATGTACACCTTCACATGAGACAGATTTATGTCAGTCATATAAGGATATTTGTAAAATATAGAATAAATTAAGGTAAGTTAACCCTTAAATGCTGTTGATCTAGATAATGTTGTTTGACACAGAGGGCCCTGCAATCCCTGGAAATACCTTTCTCTATGTGGTAGGTAACAATTTTATTCAAAGCCATCAAATTATTAAAAATTAAAAATTTTAAAATAATAAAAATAAAATTAAAAAAACCCCTAAGGACTAAAATTGTATGTTTTTGCATTAAAAAAGCCCATTTTCACGCAAAATCTTGGACCTATAAAGGTGAATCCTCCAAAAGGCACATCTGTCCATCATAAAGAAGCTACCTGCTAAGTTTCATTAAATTATTTTAAGTGATTCCGTATGATTCCGTATGATATGCCATTTACGAGAATATTGACCAAAATTATGTTTTTGCATTAAAAAGCCAATGTTCACCGAAAATCTGGGACCTCAAAAGGCACATCTGCGTATCATACCTGAGGCATACACCAAGTTTCATTAACCTATCTGAAGCGGTTCTGTATGTTATGCCGTTTATGAGATATTGTGGATGGTCCGACAGACAGACAGATGAACAGACATGGCGATTAAAGTAGTAAAGTGTGATTATGTTCGCTATTGTTCTTCACCGCATGTGGTCTTTAAGAACAATGGGGATCGTGTGTAGAACAATGGCGAACATCCGCACACAAAGGAAATGTATTTTGAGAACAATGGCGAACAGCGGCCCCGTTTGAGAGATTTGAGAACAATGGCGAACATATTCGCACACTTGAGAATCTATATTTGAGAACAGTGGCGAACATATTCGCACACTTGAGAATCAATATTTTTTATATTCATGGTAAAACCCCATAGTATGTCCTGAAAATGTTAACCCTTAAAAGTTGTGTATTTTACGTTTTAACTTAGCTGCACACGCCCCCCCCCCTCCCCCCTCCGTGGTTATCTACCTTGGTATGTAAGGTAAAATACGAGAGTTTAATAGGAGGAAGGAGTTTAAAAGGTGGTCTAATATGGGAGGTCTATGAGGAGGATGAGGAGTAGGAGGTTGATCAGGCTAGCATTCTTGCTCAGTAGAAGTTGGTTTTGAAGGGATAGCGTACTTGTTCTAGGCATGCACGATGTACGAATATTTTGAAAATAAGTTGACTGTCTGCGTCAGTTGAGGCGGAATGCTATAGCGTTTCCAAAATATTTAGCTAGGATGTAGATCCCTGGAATGTCTGTAACACCTCGTCAGTCAGTCAGTAAAAGGTAATAAAACTGGGAAAAATTACCATGTCCGAATACAGACAGTATGAATGCATTATGAGTACCTAGTTAATGAAGCCACGACAACAAAAAATAATATAGTTGGCTAACCATTGTCTAGACATTGTGGCCGCAACCACCTACTACCAATACCGACCATCACCACCACCATCACTAACACTACCACCATCACCACCATCCCTCTATAACCACCAGCATCACTGCCCACGAAGCACCAACACCCACCACCAAGCATTAACCCCACCACCATCATCCACCACAACACCTACAACACCACCAGGTTCAACAGCACCCACTCTGATTTGTATATCGAGGGATGTGGGGGGACCTGGCTGGGCAGCTACAATCATCAAATCAACACGCACATAAAGAACCAATGTTTTATTTGTATCCATATTTTTACATTGAAGAAAATATTACATATGATAAAACATATAGTTACTGTAGCATAAACAAATAGTTAATGTTCTGGAGATCCATTTATCAATGACTGATTCCTTATGGATCAGATCCATCACCATCAGAATCATCATCATTATCGTCAGCATCTAGATAGTTCCTTATGTACTTCTTGATCAGAAAGTCTGTTTTTCGAAAAGCCGAGAAGACTGCTTCATGATATGCGTACCCCTCGGTGATAAAATCTTTAGTTTCCCAACGAATTATTTTAATGAGCGTAGAGTTCTGTAATCTCCTCCACTGGAACATTATGTCTATACACTTTGTAACTAAAGCATCAGCATATACGGAAATAGACACATTGCCTACACCATTTGGGTCTTTGTTCACTTCACCATCCTCATCTTCTAAACCTGATTGTTCAACATCTAAGACCTGCTTAATATTTTGGAATATGGTAAATAGTTCCTCATTGCCTATGGCTTCTTTTTCATCTTCACCTTCATCTTCACTCTCAGACTCCGCTGAGTCATCATCAGCTTCATTCTCCGACTCCGCTGGCTCATCATCTTCACTATTCATCTCTGTCATTTCTTCATCTTCACTGTCTAAATTGTCACTATCTTCAGCATTATGGAATCGGATTTTATGCCACTTCAGGTCATTTGACCTATTAAAAGTTGAATCACATTCAAAACATTTATGTCTCGGCATATTGATTATAGGATAAATCTAGCAAGTATTCAAGTTACAAGGCTCTTCAAAGAAATCTTACTGCCTAAGGCTACCTAACTACTCTGCAGTTACACGTCCAACCACTTTGTGATGTTTAAACTGGAATGAGAAAAGGGATTGAATTTGTACCATTTATAGGATTATTTGTACTGCGGCCGCAAATCCGCAACATGTGCCTGCAAATCCACAACATACGGCCCGCATGCGGCAGCACATGTACGCATGCATTTTGGCATGTAGGTGTGTTCAGGCATGTACATACACTTGTTGCCATCCACAACATGCGCCCACAAATCCGCAACATGCACCCGCAAATCCGCAACATGCACCTGCAAATCTGCAACATGCGGCCTGCATGTGGCAGCACATGTACGCATGCATTTTGGTGTGTAGGTGTGTGCAGGCATGTACATACACATGTTGCCATCCGCAACATGATGCCCGCAAATCCGCAACATGTGCCCGCAAATCCGCAACATGCGCCCCGCATGAGGCAGCACATGTACACATGCATTTTGGCATTTAGGTGTGTTCAGGCATGTGCATACACTTGTTGCCATCCACAACATGTGCCCGCAAATCCGCAACATGCGCCCACAAATCCGCAACATGCACCCGCAAATCTGCAACATGCACCCGCAAATCCGCAACATGTGCCCACAAATCCACAACATGCAACCGTAATTCGCAACATGCTGCCACAACAAGTGGTCGCAATCCGCAACATGTGGTGGTGGTTGGTGGTGCTGATCGTGGTGAAGGTGGTGGGTGATGGTGTTGATGCTGGTGTTGGTGGTGGATGTTGGTGATGATGATGGTGGTTGTGGGTGGTTGCTGTCGCAATGTCTAGACAAATGGATAGCCAGCAGAGCCAGTCATTCCAATGATAAATTTTCAAAAATAGTCTTCTGGCACACGCATGCACACAAGGGTGCACACCGCAGCATGCACACACCTATGCACGCACAAGGGCACAACATATAACTAGCAGTATCGCATATTAGCATGTGTGCATACGAGCATGACCTTTATTAAACCCTCTTGACATACCCTCTCCAACCTATATACCATTTTTCAGACACCTTGCCCTCACACATTCCAACCACAATGCCTATACAAATGGATAGCTGTCAGAGGCAGTCATTCCGATGATAAATTTTCAAAAATAGTCTTCTCTAGGGCTGCAAGTATGAATATGAAGAAATTCGCTATGGGTTGGCGGGTGGGTGGGTGATGGTGGTGGGGTTAATGCATGGTGTTGGGTGTAGGTCGTGGTGGTGGTGGTGGTGGTGGTGGTGGGTGTTGTTGATGATCGTGGTGGTGGTGGGAGTGGTTGGTGGGGGGGGGGGGGGAGGGAGGGGTGTTTGTTGGCGCAATGCCTAGACAAATTGATAGCCTGCAGTGCCAGTCATTCCAATGATAATTAGTTTTCTCTTGTACTACAAATATGAATATGAAGAAAATGGACATTTTCTTGAAGAAATTCGAGAATTAAAGGGTTAAGAAAGTCTCTAGCGTCCATGTAATGGTGCAACATGAGGTCGTCGCTTAGGGCAGGACTTAATTTTATAGTAAAAACATGGTTATAATGTATCACTGCTCTGTAGCCAAAAGGATATATTTTTATTTGTAGTAAATGTCCATCTATGATTATGCTACTATGTTCGTAATGTTGCTCTTAATTGTTTAATCTTTACACGTCGGTAAACAACAATAGCCGGTGAGCGGGTGCACACGTTATCATTGATTTTTTTTAAACTCTCGGCGAGGACATTGTAATATCTTGTGCTTAGAACGAGACGGGTGGTGCTTTAACATTCTTTCATTATTCCTTAACACATGCCATGTTTGAAACCTGATTAAGGACAGATCTCACGGCTATTGCAACACTGATGAATGGTAAAACTTTATGCCATACACAGCAAATAATCTTTTTATCATACAGTGATCTGCTTGACAAACAATTCCATAAATGCGTGTCACCCTCAGAGACATAATGCAGACATTTTAAATGCAACAATAACATCCAGCAGACACAAAATCTAAAACGACTGACGTTATTGCAAACGCTATATTGCCTATTAAGTTTTTAAGAACAATTTGCGCGTAAGGTCGGTTAAGCCACCAGTCAAATCGTTTTTTCAAAATATTCAGCATGTACATAGTTTACTAATAAAGCTTAGTGGCTTAAAAGCATCGTGGCAATGAAATTTTACACCAAACAAAGTAATTGGATTGTGTTACCCCAAAATATTTAGGAAATGATTTGATCGTGTTAAGACAAATCATTTTCAAAATATTTGTACGGTACAATTAGACATTTACAGATAGATAGCGGGGTTAAAAAACATAATACAACATATGACGACACAGTCATTCAAGACACTGATAAATATTTTGAGTAATGATTTTTAATAATGACGCAGACAAATTATTTTCAAAATATTGATACATAGAGCATTGCCTTGTAAACAAGTACGCTAGCCCCTATAAAACCAACTTCTACTGAGCAAGAATACTAGCCTCAATTGGTAGTGTCAGAATTAAAATGATACCACCTCCCTCAACTGGCCGCCGTTCGGCTTAAACCTACTAGTCATACCCCCAGTGAAATAGTTGGGCATAGGACCACGCAGTCGGCCAGGGGAATAGGTCACAGTGCTCAGGGTACTGGCCCTCTCTGCAGGAGCACGGCTTGTGGGCGGTCCACCATTCCCGGCCATTGGCAATCCTCAGTCCGCGTGCTCGACTATGGGCTACACACCGCCCTTCGGCACGCCATGCCTCATATACCGCAGGGGCCTCGTGATCCATCTCTCACTATTCAGAGGGGTTAAATGTAGGCGACGATGATCTCAGCCATTGCACTCGTCGCTATCCCTAGAACCGCGGCCTCCATTAGTGTAACACGTTCACCCATGATCTTGGTGGCAACAGTGTAGGAGGCACCAATGAGGTCGATCTTTGGGATAGGGTGAGTTATTCCGAGACAGTGCCCAGCCACCTCACTCACCACTGTAGCGAGGAGCGCCGCAGTGGCGGCAGGAAGAACCTCATTTCCCCCTGTCATCTTCACCATGGCCACATTCGCCGCCACGTTACTGGCGACATGGACTGCCAGAGATTTTGCTTTGGTCAGTAACTTCTGTGTCTTGGTTCACAGCAGGTTCTCCACCTTCTGAAGACTTGCCTGGCTCTCGGGCAGTTGCTTCACGATCTGTACTGTTGACATCATTGTTTAAGCACTGAGTATACAATGCGGGTAAATGTCTGCATCCCCTGTCGAGAGAGCTAATAAGAGCTTCCCAGTCTGCATCTGCCAGGTTGGTACTCAGGAATATTCATCTCTCTATTGAGACATCTTAAACATGTCCGGGCTCATGCTATGCGAGAAGTACTATGATGTCATCCAGAGGGAGTTGAAGGACTACAAGAAGAAGACACCAGATGAGCTCGCTCAGCTCTCCGGTGCTGAGCTGACAGAGGAGCTGGCAGCTGTGAAGCTCTATCTAGGATTTGGCAAGGGACAGATCTGATTCCTCGAATACCTTATCATGGGCGGGAGTATCGTCGAGCAGCTCCTGCGAGCTAAAGGTTTCTACAAGGATCGGGAGTATCTGTCAGATGTGTTCCAGCAGTTGCACACCGCCATGGCCTCACCGGACTCAGAGCTGAACAAGGCTCTGCGATACAACAAACTGGAAAAAAGATGCGCTGCCGAACCCTCCAGCCCTTGGATGTGCATGTTGGCAGCGGGTATAGGGGCTGTAGGGCATGCCACGCTGGTTCAGTGTCTCACAGTGGTCCCCACTGCTACCGTAGAGAGTCAGGATAGTCTTATAGCTGATTTGCTAGCGGCGGAGTAGGCTGATCCTGAGTGCCATGATAGCTAGGCCCGACACCACACGTAGAGCTACCATGGGAAGAGGTGTCGTGTCTAATTGCTTCAGTGTCGACGCGCCTGGAGATGCCGTGTCGACTGGTTGCAGTGTCAGGGTCGGAACGACTGTATGGCTCATACTACGCATAAGTGCGTTGATGGCAGTGTTGAAGCCGAAGTGGACACTGGGGTAACTCCCCTCGACTATCAGGTTGTTATAGCCCCTGACTTGGAGGTCCTCGATGTTCACGATCATGTTGCTTGGAATCAACCGTAGGTGTGGCGAAATAGCAAAGTCAAGTTTGCGATGGGCCTTCTGCAACCCCAGATGGAACTTAGCAATAAGACTACTGGGGTCTGCCACGATGATCATATCCTCAACGAGACTGATGAACATGGCCCGGACCTCTGCTCTGCTGACATCATCTATGGAATGCTGCAGCTGGGTCTGTGCTGTAAGGATGCAGTAGCACAGTGCTTCCAGGGACTGGTTGATCCGAACGATCCGGGCTGGTGTGAGGCCTGAGGTGGTGTGTGGGACAAAGTACTTCCACACATCTGGATAGGCCTGCCGCAAGCCAGTGATTTGCATATTTTGCACCAGCGCTCCAGGGTCGAAGTGTAGTTCGGATCGACTGGTCGGGTACTGGCTGTACCAGTTAAGTTGCCACGATGATCATATCCTCAACGGACCGCGCCGCACGTCCTGGATTAGTTTCCTGAACACGCCCCCCCCCCCTGGGTAGAGCCATAAGTGTATATGGGCCTATGAGAGATCGCGTTGCAGTTAATACGCATATGACTTCAGTTGCTGTCCTTCTCCCGTAGCTAGCAGTAGCCAACCCACCGAAGTAAAAACAATTTTGTAACTCCCTACTTACAGTAGTAATTTGGAACTTTCTGATTATTGTTCACGAATATCAATATCTACTTCGGAACAAAAATTTGCGGTGAGGCCTTTATGGCCTAAATATGTGAGTCTACAGATGTAGAGGCAGGATGTTCTTTGATGGATGACTCGCCGGCCACGCCTAAAAGTGGTATTTCAACCGTCCCGCACTAATATCGTGTGGGTTCTTCTGACTTTCGACCGCAGCAAGTGAACTCTGCCCAGTGCGTCTTCAGAGCTGGCTGATGTACCAAGCACCGTAAAGCTTTGTTTTATATCTTCATTAGCATCTGACAACCCCCGCTTGTGATCGGGTTGTTTACACGTTCGATCCGTGCCATCGGTGTACGGGAAATTTCTTCACCACAGTAGTACTAGCGTATCTTTTACTGACTGCTCGTTAGACATCCTATTAGGTTTACAGTGCTGAGCGATGTAGTCCTGCCATGAGTGTTCTTGTGGAAATCTTGTTTGCGGAAAACAGCTTGCGGCAACCAACCTGCGGGAACTTTCCAGCTTCCTGCAAACGCATCATCGCACGTCGACTACGAAATTACGTATCAATTTCAGTAACATGGTAGCCTAACTTAAGAATGGCTACTGAGTATTCAAGTAACTATACTTCACAATTTAATTATTTTTCTATATGTGTTTTGTTAACTATATTGTGTCCATAAGAATGGTCCCGATGACAAAAAGGAACCGTAACGGTCTTAGGACTGCTAGTTATAATTTCTGTATTTGTTCATAGTTATTCTCATTTTCCTCAATGTGCTGCTAACCGCACTATAGTAGGTTCGTTAACCTGTACTAATATATATATATATATATATATATATATATATATATATATATATATATATATATATACCTTTGATCATTTGATACTGTATTGATTGGTCTGGTTAGATGATGTATATATATGGCCAGTGGCCATCCATTCATATGTTTTGCTTATTTATTAAAAAATATATAGGACTGCAGTGCACGTAGGAAACACTACACAGCAACATTTATATATACAGCACTTTCTCCCGCCATCAACAATTTTTCACTGAGGTCGCTGTCCGTGCTATAACTCTGTTTATCCCGGCATGCTACCGACTAAACCTTTTCTATTCAGCTCGATAGGATAGGTCCAAAATGAATAGAGACACTTTCTTCATTACCTACACTGTAATGTACTCTTCTCTTCCGTCAGTGCGATAATCTAGTCCCGCACTCCAGTAAGACTCATAACGCCAAGATTTTGTCTCTCTTCATGTTGCACTCAGCATTGTGGCTTCTTAATTGTTTGGATGTGCCCATCCGCACCATGGGCTGATCTGACTCTGGGAAAGTGTTGGGGTTTCCGAGCAGTGATGGCCAGGATGCGGTATCACACACATTCCCCTGCATCTTTGGATACTTAGTAGTTAGCACTTTAGGCCAATGTAGGAAAGCACTGCGAAAACACATTAATTAGTATTTCATTCACTGAACAAACCTCCCGCACCGCAGTGCAAAACAGGGCAACTTGTATATAAACCTAACGACAGGTTAAACGGTTAGTTCCATAGGACCCGGTGACGTGCGAGATGCGTATCCCCACCGAATTCTGTTAGAATGTCTGGGCATGATATTTAGATCTGCCACGCCCTTACGGGAAGGACATTTATGGTGGGTATTCGTCTCTCTCACCCCCACCATAACGCTAGAACAATGGTCTAATAATGCTTTCTTGAAAAGTAACCTATGTCTTGTAATGTTTTATGTGGACATGCGGGATGTCCGGATTCTTATCTAGTTCGGAGATCTGACTAAATAACATGTATGAGCGCTGTCTTCAGTATCGATGTCTTAGGGCATCTGTTCTCAGTGACAGCCGTGTCTAATAGCTAGTAGATATCAGCCAGTTGCGGCCAAAAATAGTTCTTGTTTTGAAAACAGCTAAAAGCTAATTAAGCAAAGCAGAAGGCCCGAATAAATAAAAGCGGCAACTACTAATTCTGCATAGTAAGAATCACATAAGACGGTGACGAGAGAATCCATCAGGAATCGCTCGTCCCATCTTCACATAAAACAGTCCGCAACCCTATAGTGATAATCTCACTAGGTGTAGTTTTTTCTTTCTCAAGCGTTTTTGGTTGAAATATTAGAGTGGGCCCATTTTTGCCTACTACTCTTCTCCCGCTTTAAGCAGTGGCAACACCTTCCCGAGACGGAGGCCCGCGTGAGGCACTTGCCTCTTGCAAGGATTCAGCGACGACGGTCCATGCGAGGACAATACTCCTCACCCAAACTAGCACTAGGAGTAGTGCCCGCATGAGGCACATAACTTTTTATTCGAGATAATCTTTCAGCTTAGAGGTATAATAACTTATATTAAGTTAATTAGTTAAGTCTCGTGTATGGGAGCCTCCCTTGCGGGGATACCTCTGCAGACCTACGAGTCTGTGTGGTGCCTCCGGGAGCCCCATGTTTAAAAGTTCATCTACCTGTCTCTACGTCTCGTATTTTCGTATGCTCTTATTGTAGTTTTATCTAGCATATTTCTAATTGTTTAGGTAAAATCATTGTATAGACTTATATTTTTAGGTCCATAGATCACGAAATTGCTATGGACAGGCATACTGGTGACACACATTCTTGGGATGAGACAGTTGTGTTTAATGTTCGCGACGATGGTCGCACGGCCCCACCAGAACGATTGAGTTTCACCGGCCTTATGAGACGGTTTTTGTTTCCCGCAGGGCAGTCTCGTACAAGGTCCGTCACCCCGAGACCGGATGCTAACCAGCGTCATCGCTCATCATGCACTTGCGGCACGGCTATTCGACATGATACACTGGAATGGCCCGACACTACCCGGTGAGCTACAGAAGTCTGAATCGAATGAGAATGTCGCTGTCTTCTGACAGCCTACTCGTCCAAGGGGGGGGGGTCGATAGGGGAATCCTGAGTAGTCACGTCTCGGGTCACCGTACATAACCCCTAGACCACTGTTGTCATCACCATGCCACCGATGGTCTGGGTACGCACTGAACTCTCTTTGTAGTCTGCTGGCCACTGAGACGCTATGACTGTTGAGCTGTGGGTCAAAGGCGTTTGTATCAGGGAGGCTTGCACCCAGCTCATGGAGGATTCGTCGCACTGTGAAGCACACGTGGAATCAGAGACAGCTGGCGATGAGCACAGCTTCAAGAGCACCAGAATAGGAGTGAAGCTGGGTGGAACTTACTCCACATCCTACCGTGGCACACCACACAGCAAGTTTCAGCTGCTGATTCCAGTATGAGAGGCTTGGAGCAGCCATCCAAGTATGAGCTTGCTTCGCATCCTTGATGGTGATGGGGCGGTTGGTCAGCGGTCGTGGGTTGGTGGAGAAGCTGGTTCGGGACCGTCCATCCACTGTGATGGAGAACGGTGCTAGCTCTCATCCAGTAGACCTCTCAGACCAGTCAAGGGTGTACCCAGGAGGGGCGGTTGGCTCCGGATGACTGTTGTGAGGTTCAGTGGGAAGGCCATCTATACTGGTGTTCTTAAAGCTACCGTATAGGCAGCACATTATTTGTAGTCGTCTCAACTCCAGAGACCAGCGAGGCGACCTCGCTGTAACATCTCGTTTTTTAACTCCTCCATATCAACCTGCCAGCTGGAGCCTTTGAGGTTTTGCTGTTGCACTTTAAGTTTCTCCGTGCGGTACAGGGCTTAGACCTTCAATATATGGTGGTACTCTTCCAGCGGTGACCTGGCCATCCTCGAGAGCTTTGCTGACAGACTCGTTGATAGTCCGTAGCATCCTCTGTGCTAGTGCCACGTACTCAGCATGCTTCTCCAGCCTTGTGATCTGCCGCTGCCCCCCCCCCCCCCCAAGCCTGTGGGCAAGACAGTGGCGGCTAGTGTCACGCCACCCAGCGGGTTGGCGATGATGGCCCCCACCCCTGTAGTGAGAGCAGCCACAGCTGCCACCCCAGCACTAGCTCCAATCACACTCGCAGCAGTGGTTGTATGCGCGAGGATGTTGTAGGCTGTCTTATATCGCCTGCGCGTTCTGCTGTACTTTTCTGCCTCATGGGCGAGATTCTGTCTGATGGTATCTATCTGCTGGAGTCGCCAGCCATGGATGGTACCGCCCTTATCAGCCGTCAGGGAGTGGTATATTTCTGGTTGCTTCTGCCACTCTGATTTTGTTATAGTATACCTGGAGATTAAACCTGCATCACCTGCAGAATCTGCTCATGTGTCCTAGAAGGGTACATTTTGGAGAGCCTGGCGAACCATGCCAGCTTGCTTGTGTCGAGACAGACGTCTCTTAGACAGAGGTTATTCAGCACTATGTCGGGTGCCAGTAGCTTTCTGAGATGTGACATTTGGAACTTCACCTTATGACCAAGAAAGTAGGTCTGCCGCTGGATGGCTTTCTTGGTCTTACACTTCTGTGCCATCTCCTCTTCCCACTGTATGACATCTGGCTCATCCTCGTCTGTGAAGACACCTGGCTCTCATCGTCGTATGTGAAGACATCTGGCTCATCGTCGGTTGTGAAGACATCGTCCCACTGACTCTCTGGCTCATCCTCGTCCGCGGTCTCCGCTGCATCGTCCGCGGGCCCCGCTACATCTGGCTCATCATCGTATGTGAAGACATCGTCCCGCTTACTCTCTGGCTCATCCTCGTCCACGGTCTCCGCTGCATCGTCTGCGGTCTCCGCTACATCTGGCTCATCGTCCCACTTACTCTCCTCCAAGATGGCCTGCCAGTCACTGTTCCTTCGCCTCCTTGCAAGGCTTGCGTTCTGTTGATACCAGCTCTCCCACTGTAGTCGCTCTCGTTCTTGTTGCAGTGCGAGCATCTGTTCGTTTAAGGCCTTTATCTGTGCAGGTGTCATGAAGGGGCAACCCTGTAGCTGGCTCTTCATCATCTCGGCAAAGGTCAGATATTCCTGGTGTGATATCATGTTGTCGTCAGGTCAATGAGTAATAAGAGTGTAAACTCTAAATGGGCATCCGATATCCCATCCGTGCTGGCATATATGTTAATGGAGGGGGCTGTCAAACAGGTGATTTACAGGTGTGAACAGGCTAGGTCTGATAGCTTTCCATAGGTTGCTGTTGGCACCTGGGAGATACTCTATCACGTCCCGGCCGACTTTTACCAGTGAGCTGCTGTGTGCACTGCCCGGAGGTTGATGTAGCACATCGGCGTATATGTATGTTGTGCCCCGCTGGGGCACCTTGAAGAGGACCCATTCTACACGGTACTGTACCACCCGTCTCCCCTCTAGAGATGGTGAGATTACGTTATCACCACCGGAGAGCAGCAGTCGTACAATCGGCATGGTTATATGTCTTGTTTAAACCCCTCCTATAGCATGCTATGGAACCCATATTTGCTCACTCGACTGGTCTTGCTGACCTGGCAGATGTGTACGCAGTTGATGCTGCCAAGGTAGAAGAGAGTGATGGCAAGTCATTCGCCCTAAGTACAAAGCAAACTCAAAGGCATTCTCCCTCCACCCCATTGGTGGTGATGGGGTGGAGCTGCTCATAGACCTCAAGGATGTGTCGAAGGAGCGCCTGGGTCGCAACATAGATGGCCACAAGATCATATTTCGGTACGATTTCCTGAAGAGGAAGTACATCCTTGAGCCATTGATTGAGGTCTTGGATACAGAGGTGGCAGACATCAACACCCTAAATGATGACCTCGGCTTTGATCTGGTCAAACCCTATTTGAGCAATGCCCCTCCGATGACACAAGATGGTCTGCTATTGACCCTGGCAAAAAACCTGCAGTTCATGTTTGAGAAGAATGAAGTGTGGTACCGCACTCGACCTGGTGGTGACTAGCAAACATGGTTGCCACTATATAGGCCTCTCACAGTCATTGACATAGAGGTTACTCCCCTCTCCACTGTTGTGAAAAGGGATGGGACAGTTCGAAAGCTCTACAATCTGGGATCATCCTTCCTCACCTACATAGGTGAAGGTGTCTCCATGACGAGGGTGGGTCACCGGATCGGGGTTACAGGTGGAAAGCTCCGGCTGCGTCGTCCATTCGATGGACCAGTAGAAGCTGCTAACGTCCAGGATGGCATCCTACGGGTAGATGGGGTGTCACATGTCTCCAAAGCCAAGGGTGCTGTTAAACTGCTTCAGCGAGTCAGACTCACTAGCCCGCAAACGACTCATATAGTCCTAGAGCGACGTTTCTTAGCCGGCGGAAGAGTGAAGCAGCTAGCCCCTGCCCCTGAGGGGATGAAGATCACTATCGATCCGGATGGAAGAGGGCTCGATCTGGTACAGATATTTCTCGAGGGGTTCACTCTGTTCAGTTTAACTCTTCATATATAGCCATGATTCTCATCATACTCCTCGTGCTGGCGTCTACAGCAGTGGCACAGGGCGCTGAGACTGCCATGATATTGGATGCCAAGTGGGCCCACTTCCTGGATGCCCCCCCCCCCAGTACAATCCTTGGGTCGACCCCTTGCGGAGAACCATTTCCGACCGCTTTCACCCACCTGAAGAGATCGAGTCTGTCTGCCACTTCTATGGTGTGGAGAGGGTAGGACGTGGCTGTCTGTTGGAGACACCTGCTAACCACCAGATTCTCTGCGTAACATGTGAACATTCCAGAGTCTGCCGTGGTTCACATGCTAATCACTTTAGCCTCCTCCCAGGTGAGCATTGTCAAGGTAGATGGAAGCCCTATGGGTGGTCCCATCATGCCGATGCGACTCTGGCAGATACTATGTGTTTGTCTGAACCTACACAGAATAGAGAGAGAGAGAGAGAGAGAGAGAGAGAGAGAGAAGCCGGCCCTGTGGTTGATGGCGATCAGTGGTGTATATCACTGTGGAGGCTTGTCTCTAAATGGGCGTCCAGACCCTGGTAGTAGTTGTGTGATACTACTTCCCTGGCACCCGTTCGACGATCCGTGGTGGCCCTCCATCTAGAGGCATACCAACCACCTGTCTCAACAACCCTGGGCCTCCATCTAGAGGCATACACAAACCACATGTCTCACCAACCTATGCCCCATGGATTGAGAGGGCGGGGGGCCACGGATCGCCGAACGAGGCCAGTTGAGGGAGGTGGTATCATTTTAATTTCGACACTACTACTCCTCATCTACCTCCTACTCCTCATAGACTTCCCTTATCAGACCACCTCTTAAACACTATTTTACATCCTATTATCAGACCACCTCTTAAACTCTATTATTTTTACCTTACATACCACACTAACACGTAGGGGCCACGGAGGGGAGGAGGGCGCCGCTAAGTTAACACGTAAAATACACAACTTTTAAGGGTTAACATTTTCAGGACATATAACGGGGTTTTACAATGAATATAATAAATCTAGATTCTCAAGTGTGCGAATATAGACGGCATTGTTCGCAAATCTCTCTACCGTGGGGTTATAATCGCCATTGTTCGAAAAAACCCGTGTGCAGACGATCGCCATTGTTGTGCGTACGATCGCCTTTGTTGTGCGTACGACCGCCATTGTTGTGCGTACGACCTGCTGAGAAGAACAATAACGACCGACAGGCTCCATCACTTATGTGAGGACATAGATATTAGAGAGGTAGTGTGGAATTTCGAGAATTAACATAGGCATATGAAGTGAATTCCACCTCCGCCCCCCACCCACCCCACCCCTACCCCCGCGCGATTTGGATTGGTCTGCCCACTGACGCCCCCCCCCCCCCCCCCCCCTCCAAACTTGTGGTCACCTTCCTACGCCTATAATTCATATGGCATATTTCAAGTGAAGTACACACTCCCAAAAATTCATTGGCTTCGTTTCGAAAATCTGAAGTAATTAATACTTTGGAAGGGTGAGTACGACCACCCACCCACCCCTGGATTATGTGTGCCAACCTGCACAGAGTTAAAAGTGAAGGTTATAACATCCATACGACGTGGCATTTTGAATTTTGTGGTTGTCCATGCCCCATTACTGCCTAATTGACACTAAATACATCGATGTACCCGAACCCCACGCACACAAACACCATAATCTCGCTAACCGTGTATATTCATCCTGTGCTAGTTATCACCATCTTTAATTGCAGACGCGCGTAATAAATTGTTTGCCGATACTTTCCTACCATTTACAAACAATTTTAGCCTATATGTTATAATATTCATGTGGGATAGTGCTACGGTGAATAAATACTGTGAGTGAGTATAGCGCACATAGGCTGATTTATTTAAATTATTTAATAACTAAAGACATCAGACGTGCAAAACTATCCCTACTACTGATAGGGATGATGAAAATGATATTTCCCACTGAGATTAAGGCCTGATAGCTAATATCGGAGAAGATTCACCTTCTCGAAAATGGTGTATTTTACATAGGGCTCAATGGTATAAATGCGGGTTTACTCTACCTGTCAGAACTGGCGCGTAGTTTCCACATCCGCTGTGCACACGCACTTCGGAACTGTGTTCGGGGTGTATTGTTTGATGTTTGCAACTTTGAATTTTATTTCTGACAAAGCAGCATACGTCGTCGCTGTATTATACAGCGTTTCACTTGTCACTCATGTTGCCAAAGGCCGGTGTGAGTATTGGAGTTGGGTCGGTCGGGTCGGGTCGGTCGGCCAGTCGTTCGGTCGGTCCGCAGCACACCTGTGTGTGTGTGTGTGTGTGTGTGCGTGCGTGCGTGCGTGCGTGCGTGCGTGCGTGCGTGCGTGCGTACGTGCGTGAGTGCGTGCGTGCGTGCGTGCGTGCGTGCGTGCGTGTGTGATACATGGACAGATGTGTGTGTACGTGTAGGCTACATGGACAGATGTGGGCGTAGTTCATGAATAGTATATATGGTCGGTGCGAGGTTCAGGGATAGATTATATCTAATCAAACACCACCACACACTTTTTGTAACACAACTATACGAATGCATATATATAGTGCATTGCTAAGTCTCCGAGTAAGTATACATTGTCTATCAATTGGTATTGCGCACGCACACAGACACGGAAGGCAGCTAGGAGTGCATAGTAACCGGAAACAAAGGTAATCAGCAGCAGTAACAACAACAACATCAATATCAATGTCATCAACAACAACAACAACACCAACAACATTCCCACCACCACCACCACCACCGATGACGAATACGACAACGACGACGTCTGTAGAATATAGTCTAATAATAATAATAATAATAATAATAATAATAATAATAATAATAATAATAATAATAATACTTATATCTACTTCTCTACCGTCACAATATGTAACATCGTAACGGACCCCACATGTCACCTGTGACCCCAGGGGCGTATTAAATAAAATGAAATGAAATGAAAATGTATTCTATCTTTGGCAATACACCTTTCTCGCATTGGCGTCATTATGCAGGGATTCCCCAAAATCAACGCTATCGCCAGTTTGCGCTGGTAAGACTCGAAATGAGCCACTAGCCAGCATTGTGTTACTATTGTGCTAAAAGACGCTGCATTTGGATGAGTTCCTATGACAAAGTATAATCATAATATTATTGAGCATATTGAGCGCGTCCAAAATCTCTAAAGATTTCATTTTAATTTTTTTTAATTTTTTGGGTAACATTTTCACTAAGATATTATACCTTTGTCTCTAGATTTAGTAAATTTAAAAAGCGGCGAGTATGGTGTATTTTAAAATTATAGTTGGCTTGATTTGTTCATATAAACAACTTAAAGTGCCCTGTATCTGAACCTAAAAGCTAAGTAATGCTGTCCGCGCAGCGCCTGGAGTGTTTACCAGAAACGATGCTAGCGATGCATTATGGGAGGGTATTTTCCCAAAATACGGTAATGTGGGAAATGTGTATTAGGCCAACACGCAGCCGGCTTAGTTCTTGGCGGGCTATCACAAAGACAAACTTCTATAGCTTGCTTCCAGTAACACAACTAATGTTATGATTATATATAAGTCCTCTCAAGTTTGCTATCATCTGAATATGTCTGAGTGCACACCGTTATATGCGCAATAAGAGAAGATAAGTAAATAGTGAACAAGGCAAAATATATATGCTGGTGATAAGCAGGCCTAGAATGGCACGGGTATGCATCGATGAATAAATAATAATTTGAATGGTAGCGTTCTATACTTTGCATGACGAACCAGCAGTGAAAGTTCCACAACAAAAAGATAAATATGTGTAAAGGAAGTCCTCGCAGGTAATGTTTAGGTTCTATGTGAACGATATCAGCACGTTCACCCACTTTGTTAATCTAGATGGAAATGCAAATATCATTTGTGAGACGTGTGATATAACTGATGCATATTATCCAAACGTATACAGAGCTAGGATTCTAGACAATACTCTGTACACACTGTCTATGGAATCCCAAGTTTGCTCTCATCTGTATATGGCTGAGTAAATAGTGAACAAGGCAAAATATATATGCTGGTGATAAGCAGGCCTAGAATGGCACAGATATGCTACCATTCACGTAAATCGCGTGCATTATGGTACATAGTAAAAACAACATTTATACAAAAATAGACCGCACTCACGCACGCATACATGCACACATGCGCGCACACGCACGCACGCATATGCAAAATCTTAAAATCTGTATTACAAATTGCAAATCAAGTGCTTAATGGAGGCACGATTTATTAGAGCATCAGCACAACGTAGTGCTTTGCATTCTTGTGAGGACGTGTGAAATTCACTGAAATAGGACTGGGATATGCATAGCAGTGTTCCACCAAACAGTAATATTTCTGACTATATTATTATGAGGCCTCCGGTACTGTTGCTGATGACTGTTGCTTTATCAAAAAGTAATAGATGAATTTATATATATATATATATATATATATATATATATATATATATATATATATATATATATATATATATATATATATATATATATATACACCTGTGCAAAAGTTAAGCACCACACTATTTTTACGCACATGCGAGGGTATATTCATGTGCTATGAAGAAAGCAATAGCATAAACATGTATGTACCCATCCATCTTAGTGCAAGAGGTAATAATGCAACTAGAGGAATGCTGATTATGATGGTGGGGAAACACTGTATGTTTTTGTTTGAACTTGAAAACGAGGCCTGAATATGGTTACGTTGACACAACTGACAACTATTGCCCTACAGTTGACACACGTGGCTAGATTGTCATTAATGGTGTCTGAAAACGAAGTTTAACATCTGTGCACGAGTTTGAGACTGTCATTATTAATACCGGGTATATCCACCTTGTGCCTGGATGACGGCCTGGACACGACGTCTCATGCTGGTCACCAACCGACTGATACGCCATTGTGGTATTCGTTGCCATTCAAGATGAAGTGCGTCTGTTAATTCCTGTAGGTTCTGTACAGGAGGATCCCTCCTCACCATGTTTCCCAGAATGTCCCAGATATGCTCAATAGGGTTCATGTCAGGGCTCCTTGCTGGCCATGGTAGGGTTTCGATGGCATTCTGGCAGAGGTATTCATGCACAGCTCTAGCACGATGTGGTCGGGTGTTGTCATCCATGAATATAGGGTGGGTTCCAGGTGCATGATTTACAAAATGAGGGACCACAACTCTATCCAGTATGGAATCTTGATACCTTTGTCCATTTAGTGTTCCAGGTACAGTCAACAGATCCAGCTTACAATCAAATAAGATGCACCCCCATATCATAACGGAACCTCCACCAAATGGAACTTCTTCCATGATGTTACGTTGGTCGTACGCCGTGCGTCTGGACCTCCATACACGAGTTCGACCATCTGTGGCATGAAGCAGGAACCGACTTTCATCGGACCAGTGTACCCGTCTCCAGGATCTCATGTTCCAGTGTCTTCTTTCGTTGCACCACCTCAGACGCTCCTCTTTGTGGTGTGCAGTGAGGAGAGGACGTCTGACAGGTCTCCTAGCTTTCATGCCAGCAGCATACAGTCTCCTTTTGACGGTAGACATTGACACTCTATTGCGCGTTTCCCATTGCTGGCTGAGCACTCTGCTGTTGGTGAATGGAGATCTCCTAACAAGGCGTACTAGGGCTCGATCATCACGGGCAGTAGTCTTCTTCGGTCTTCCAGATCTAGGCCTGTTCTTCACCTCGTTAGTTTGCCCATGTTTTGCAATCAAACGACTGATTACACTATGGTTAATGTTCAGCTGTCTGCCAATCTCTCTGCATCACATACCAGTGGTATGCATGCCTATGATTTGCCATTTCACACGATCACTTAACCTTCGTCTTGCCATAGCGGTTCACAATCAAGAGCTAATTCTCTCTGTACAAATAAACCACGGTCATGAACACAAAATTCCTAATCTTGTCGCCTAAATCTGTATGTAATGTTCTACACCTCAAACTGGACTTTTACATAACTGAACACGTGTGCTGTTTCCCGCCACGCACGGACATCAAGCGGCGTGAAGTCATGCATGCATGTGCATTTCGTACTTGGAATTATGTCAGCTAACGCGGGGACAAAAAGTATGGCAGCCTAGTTGTACCATCATGTTTCTACGTTCTATTGTTTTTGCTGGTGCTTAACTTTTGCACAGGTGTATATATATATATATATATATATATATATATATATATATATATATATATATATATATATATATATATATATATATATATATATTCGGGGTGTTATGTTTCAATTGATCATGTAATGACGCAACTATCTGCTTCATAAAAATCACCCTCAGGATTGTCTACTTGTTTAAAGAATTCTGCAAAATCATCAATGTTAATGTTTATTCTATTTGAACTCTTAGCTGATTTCAATATTTTCCAATATTGTTTATGATCCGAGTTCTGCGCGTCTAGCAATTCTTTTGTTATTTTGGTCGATGTAGTTAAATTGTTCATTTTAACACTTTTCTTGAATTCAATTCTAGCTGTTACCGGATTTATGCGTCTGATTTTTCTTTTCTATGCCAATCAAGTACCCGAAAAAACGCAGATCGTTTCGTTTCACATTCATTTGAGTAGTGGCTAATATTTAAGTGCTTGTTTTTCTTCTTATTGAGACTATATTGGAATGACTTTCAGAAAACGCTCTTCTGCTGCTTTTGTTATTGCTCTAGTAAAGCTTTCTACTGCTTCTTCAATACCAGCAGCGTCTAGAATAGGTTTTCTCATTAACCTAACCATATCATTTAGTAAACTTTGTACTTCTTGCTTAGCAATAGTCATCTTATATTCACATGAAAATTCGGGTTTCCAAACAAATTTCTTGTTTATTAATTTACAATTTTGGTTTCTAGATTTATTTTCCTCTGGCATATTATCTACACATATTTCACACCTGACGACTTTATGATCTGACAACCCATTGGCATCATCAATTTTAAAATCTTTTATTAGATCTAAATTGGAACATAAAATATATCCAATAGACTGTCAACATTTGGAATTATGCATGTTAATTGCCCAATACGATAGTCAGATCCCAGCCTGCCATTCACTATTCTTAACCCGGACCCTTTGCAGAAATTTAATAATTTATGTCCGCTTTCATTTGCTTTACAGATTGAAAGATTAAAATTCATCAAATTGTCTTGTTGTAATTGTAATGATTAATGCTGCTGCGAAGACTTTCAAGATTTTTAGTGATGTCTTTGCCATGAATTCCAAATGTGTACCTAATAGAAGTCGACCCACCCCCACCCCCTTTCTCACAGAATTATCAAAGACTAACTGTTCACATTTAGCATTCCTCAAACAAGTATGCCTGCGGGCGTATGTTGAGTTTCACTAAAACTCTTGTTCAGATGTGTTTTGTAATAAATTATTACCCCCCCCCCCCCCACACACACACCCCGCCCCCCCCCACCCACCCAACCCGAATCCTTTTTTGCGCGTTTATGTCTGTTTCCATTTAATACTATGAAAAAAGCCAGGTATATCCATGGTTATGCAGTCTGATCCCCATGTCTCCGTGAGTAATAAAATGCCCAATTCTACGCTAATGCGATCGAATACCACGGAATTGAGTTTATTATGTCTTAAGGTAATTAGACCATTTGCGTGCTAGAGTGCGATAGTGAGGACTTTCTCCTCTCTGCCCTATTGGGCCTCAATCTCAGACGGTCCAGGATGATAAGTGAGTGGTGCTGTTGGCAAGGTTTGTTCGCATATGGAATGTGATGTGGACGCGTGACCCTTGTCATTTGTATCAGGTTGTATGACTATCTGAGCAACGTTCACTATAGGTTGCTGATTGTTGAGTCCACTTCGTGTTGCATCTACCACTTTATATTGCGTGTTTGTATTACTGATTGTTGGTGGTTGTTCTACTACTACTACTACTACTACTACTACTACTACTACTACTACTACTACTACTACTACTACTACCGGCTGTGAACGTCCATGATTAGGTGTGCCATTGATAGGTGTTTCATGAAGAACCTATAGGCGCGGATGCGATAGCTGAACTTGTTTCAGTAATGGGCACTTCTTGCGGGTGAGTTAAGCCATATCTTTTGCTAAAGATAGTTGCTTCATGAACAATGTTCGGATCTGATTCAGGAGCCACAGATGGCGATGAAGCTTTGTAACCAGATGTTCTTGGTGCATGTTTTACTGTCATTACATCGCCTGGGTCCACGTGTTGTTGAAAATCCGTTTTCACTGTTGTTGTTTACCCAATTTGTGTGCGAAGGGAGCGCGGACTGTGGGCGTGCATAGGTATTGTTCTTTCTAGGTATCGAGGTCACGTGATCCACACGACCCTCTGCTGCATTGGCGCTCAATGTATGACTGTCTTGATACCTGTTCAGATTCGGAATATCTCTGTTAAATAAAACCCGATTCCAATCGGGAAACACCCCGCACTACATCTCGTCCGACAACCAGTTTGGCTGGGTACTGAATCACTGCCTGTTTCCCTGCTTGTTTGGCGGATCGGTATTCCGGCCACAATTGCCCAAGCGCCTCTACAATCTGTGGCGGATAGTCTCTGCTTATTAGTCCCCTAGCGGTAAAACCGGGGGGGGGGGGGGGACTATAGGTTTGCACTCCGTCTGTCCGTCTGTGGCAGGTGGTTTTCCACATTTTTCCGCAGTCCTTCAAGGTATTCAACTGAGAATTAGTACATTGCTTTGTTACGAGAAGTTACAGACCAAGTTCGAGTTTCAGGCGTATTCATCAATTGTTGATGGAGTTATGGCCCCTTTCGACTTATGAAATACAAAAAATATTAGTTTTTTTCAAGATATTCAATGGAGAATTGGTAGGTTGCTTTGTTATGAGAATTACAGACCAAGTTCGAGTTTTAGGCGTTTGCGTCAATTTTTGATGGAGTTATGTCTCCTTTTGACTTATGAAATACAAACATATCAGCTTTCAAGACTTTTTCGTTCTGCTTCAATATATACACCTGTGCAAAAGTTAAGCACCACCCTATTTTTACGCACATGCGAGGGTATATTCATGTGCTATGAAGAAAGCAATAGCATAAACATTTATGTACCCATCCATCTTAGTGCAAGAGGTAATAATGCAACTAGAGGAATGCTGATTATGATGGTGGGGAAACACTGTATGTTTTTGTTTGAACTTGAAAACGAGGCCTGAATATGGTTACGTTGACACAACTGACAACTATTGCCCTACAGTTGACACACGTGGCTAGATTGTCATTAATGGTGTCTGAAAACGAAGTTTAACATCTGTGCACGAGTTTGAGACTGTCATTATTAATACCGGGTATATCCACCTTGTGCCTGGATGACGGCCTGGACACGACGTCTCATGCTGGTCACCAACCGACTGATACGCCATTGTGGTATTCGTTGCCATTCAAGATGGAGTGCGTCTGTTAATTCCTGTAGGTTCTGCACAGGAGGATCCCTCCTTCTCACCATGTTTCCCAGAATGTCCCAGATATGCTCAATAGGGTTCATGTCAGGGCTCCTTGCTGGCCATGGTAGGGTTTCGATGGCATTCTGGCGGAGGTATTCATGCACAGCTCTAGCACGATGTGGTCGGGCGTTGTCATCCATGAATATAGGGTGGGTTCCAGGTGCATGATTTACAAAATGAGGGACCACAACTCTATCCAGTATGGAATCTTGATATCTTTGTCCATTTAGTGTTCCAGGTACAGTCAACAGATCCAGCTTACAATCAAATGAGATGCACCCCCATATCATAACGGAACCTCCACCAAATGGAACTTCTTCCATGATGTTACGTTGGTCGTACGCCGTGCGTCTGGACCTCCATACACGAGTTTGACCATCTGTGGCATGAGGCAGGAACCGACTTTCATCGGACCAGTGTACCCGTCTCCAGGATCTCATGTTCCAGTGTCTTCTTTCGTTGCACCACCTCAGACGCTCCTCTTTGTGGTGTGCAGTGAGGAGAGGACGTCTGACAGGTCTCCTAGCTTTCATGCCAGCAGCATACAGTCTCCTTTTGACGGTAGACATTGACACTCTATTGCGCGTTTCCCATTGCTGGCTGACCACTCTGCTGTTGGTGAATGGAGATCTCCTAACAAGGCGTACTAGGGCTCGATCATCACGGGCAGTAGTCTTCTTCGGTCTTCCAGATCTAGGCCTGTCCTTCACCTCGTTAGTTTGCCCATGTTTTGCAATCAAACGACTGATTACAGTATGGTTAATGTTCAGCTGTCTGCCAATCTCTCTGCATGACATACCAGTGGTATGCATGCCTATGATTTGCCATTTCACACGATCACTTAACCTTCGTCTTGCCATAGCGGTTCACAATCAAGAGCTAATTCTCTCTGTACAAATAAACCACGGTCATGAACACAAAATTCCTAATCTTGTCGCCTAAATCTGTATGTAATGTTCTACACCTCAAACTGGACTTTTACATAACTGAACACGTGTGCTGTTTCCCGCCACGCATGGACATCAAGCGACGTGAAGTCATGCATGCATGTGCATTTCGTACTTGGAATTATGTCAGCTAACGCGGGGACAAAAAATATGGCAGCCTAGTTGTACCATCATGTTTCTACGTTCTATTGTTTTTGCTGGTGCTTAACTTTTGCACAGGTGTATATATAACTGAAACTTGGTTTATTCCTATCTTATGAGAAGCTACAGATCAAGTTCGAGTTTCAGCTGCTTCTGTCAATTTTTAATGGAGTTTTTGACTGTCAATCTCTAAAGATTTATAACACCAGGTGGGGGACATGTATTGCAAAGCAATACTTACAGAATGCTTGTTGAGTATTGACTGTCATGCAAAACACCTCAGGCCTTTAAAATATCGTCTATATCCATACAGTCCCTGAACAAGGCAATTAGTGGCCGAGGCCTATGACCGTTCCGTCTTAATGACCCTTGACGATGGGCGCGCTGAATGACAATACTGTCGCCATTCATAACTTTATGTTTATGTTGCAGAAAGTCTTTAAGTGTGTTCACTGGGTCTTCACCATCCTGCTCATTAATACCAAAAAATATATTATAAAATTATAGATACAACAAGAATATATTTACTAGTTTGCTTTTACAGCTGAACCATCTTTCTTTGATATATATATATATATATATATATACAACTGGCGACCGGTTGGCGATCCGTGGCCCCCATGGCCCTCTTAATCCCTGGGGACTTAGGGTTGTTGAGACATGTGGTTGGTGTATGGCGATGGGAGCATGCCCCAGGGATTAAGAGGGTGGTGGGGGCCACCACGGATCGCCGAACGGCTGCCATTTTAGGGAGGTAGTATCATTTTAATTCCCACCCTACTACTACTACCACACATAATAGGGCCTGAACGCCCATTTACAGACAAGCATCCACAGTGATATACCCCGACCACGACATGTCTCAAAAACCCTATGCCCCAGGGATTGAGAGGGTGGTGGTGGCCATGGAGCGCCGAACGGCTGCCAGTTGAGGGAGGTAGTATCAATTTAATTCCAACCCCACTACTAGTCAAAATGATACCACCTCCCTCAACTGGCAGCCGTTCGGCGATCCGTGGCCTCCACCGCCCTCTCAATCCCTGGGGGCATAGGGTTGTTGAGACATGTGATTTTCGTGGTCGGTGTATGGAGATGGGAGCTGCTGACATGGAAGGCCGTGGCGAATATAAAGCTCCCGTGCTGACCCCACTGTCCAGGAGAACCTCCTCAGGATACCGGCTAGTGGCCGGCCTCTCTCTATTCTGACCGATATCCTAAGGAGGTTTTTCTATCTGTGGACCACTTGTGTACCTATCCTACCTATGTACCTACCTATCCTACCCACCTATCTCCTACCCTACCCTGTTGCTATTCCAGCCGGCTGGTGTGTGTGTTGTCTGTGGTGCTTTGACCCCGCACTGGGGGGTGGGGTGGGGGTGTCGCGGTGGGTAAGTTCTACTGAGGTCGTTTGAGTGAGATTTGAATGCCAGTCTGCAGCCTGGGAACCCTATGCAATTCAACAACTCTATTGATAGACCTACCGCAACACCATTAAAATCTCGACTCTTAGTACACTTATCTTTGAGCGTGAGTTGTGAAATCACTGTTACTGCGTTATCTCGAAGTGGCGTCAAGAGCTAGAGGACTGATAAGCGCAGCAATACAGCAACGTGAGAACACAAAACTTATCAGCTATAATAATAATGCATACATGATCGAGATAGTTAATGCATTGTATTACACAACAGGTTCATATTAGCAAACTTTAAAATCACAGGTTCAAATCTCGCTATGTGTTATTAGCAAATGGTAAACATGTCTACAATTACTCTTTACCCATTATCCGAGAAGCATGACACCACGTCAAGACCAACTCGCACAGTCACATAAAACACATCTGAATGCCCATTTAGAGACAAACATCCACTAGCACATCGACACAACGGACCCCCCACAGGTTCCAGGTGCTGATCGCCTTGTGAGCACCACACATAATAGTGTCTGAACACCCCTTTAGAGACAGGCATCCGCAGTGATATTCACCATGACTACTGTTGCACAGCTTCGCGATGTTGCAAAGCAATTCGGCCCTATAGTAGCCTCTAAGGCCAAGAAAGCCGACCTGCTCCAGATGATCAGACAGGCCTGTGCCGAGGAGTCACAGAAGCGACTCTCCCGAGCAATGAAGATGGGAAGGTTTCCAGCGCTTACCAAAGATGATCCTTTGAATCCCCACAAGAAAGCGCAGCGGATCCGTGAGCTTCGTCAGTTGGACGAGGAGGTGAGCTTGTGAGCCAAGACTGTAGCGAGGCGGATGGTGGACCATCGACTGTAGCGCTTACCTCCCCTACGCAGGATCACTAAGCGAGTGATGAGGGGGCCGAGGTCTGAATCCTTAGCCGGAGCATGAGGCGAGAAGGCAAACACATTCTCGACCAGCGTCTCGGCGAAAGGGAGACAGAGGATAGAGGACGCCGGCCAGTACACTGGACATTCTTCAGAGGTCTAGAAGGAGACCTCACAGGCCAGATCATGCAAAAGATCCAGCAGACTGTCCAGAATGGCTTCTACCTCCGCTACACCCATACTTATCGCATCCGTAACATCGAAGACGGTAGGGTGATGCTCTTCCACAAGAATGCTCCAGGGAGCCCGTGGCTGAATATGATAGGAGCAGCTCAGGACTGGGTGGCAGCAAGAGAGCAAGCCCGCCTCGACACAGACAATATCGATCGACCCAACACCAAGTGGGCTTTCATTCGATCAATCAACGTTGAGGTCAGGGCTGTCATCGACCTCCAACCTCTGCTTGGGACAGGCCCCCTCCCAGACTGGCTACGGCAGAAGAAGAGTATGACTGCCCTTGACACCTACAGGGGCGGCATGTGTCTCTGGAGATGTCTAGTGGTCACCGAGGAGCGAGAGCTGAAAGAAGTACAGCTCCTGCACGAGAGCTTGCCACAAAGTTCTACGGCAAGACAGTGACAGTACCTGATGTCCGCAAGACCTCGCTGGATAAACTGGACAAGGTAGAGTTGTTCACCAAGATCAGGATTCGCGTGTATGAACCAACCGAAGAGGGCGCCTGGCACTTGATCAGGCAAGCGGCTCACTACCGTGACACCATGACCATCAGAGTGTGAGACCACCTCGCCTTCTACATCAAGAACATCTACAAGCTAATACACTAGTCTGCAGTCACTGTCAGCAAAGGTTTAACAGGCATGCAATCAACGCCATGCTGAACACTGTACAGGTGGCAAAACAACAATCGTGTGTCCTGGCGAGAAGGTTGAGGCGCCACAGTCTGTGTATGAGAAGCATATAGCAACCAGGCATTGTGGCAGATGTCCGGGGAGATCTCGCGGGTGTACTTCTGAAAGAGGATGAAGACAGTTATCTTTGTGTGCCGGATGCGCCTGGTGATGTTGCTGAGGTAGGTGACTGTCTTCTGGTCCATTGAACAAGTGGTTCTGTCAGTCGGGCTGTTAGCAGCTTCTCCATCAGTGTTTGCAGGTTCTGCGTCTTTGTGATTGGGCCATTGTACCATTGATTATTACTGTCAATTGCCTCAGTGGCGGAGTCAGCCACCAGAAGGATGTATTGAGTGGGTAGCTGTTCGGCCAGGCGAGCCCGCAGCAAGATGTTTTTCCCGTGTCCTGATGGGGCAATGATCAGCACTACCTGGCCAGCATCGGCCGGCCTACTGTCGAATGGCACAGACATGCATGCGGAGGATGGTTAGCACTTGGTCGGCGGTAGCCTCGTTTATATCTCAGAGACAAAACGGCAGTACTTCCTGCACCAGCTCTTTCGCCTGCAGAGCGGGGAATCCTGCAC
Source organism: Chaetoderma sp. LZ-2023a (assembly GCA_034401795.1). Classification (NCBI taxonomy): domain Eukaryota; kingdom Metazoa; phylum Mollusca; class Caudofoveata; order Chaetodermatida; family Chaetodermatidae; genus Chaetoderma; species Chaetoderma sp. LZ-2023a. The sequence goes on along the minus strand of CM067365.1, from coordinate 28,615,344 downwards.
CTCCGGTGGCTACGAAGGATGCGATGGAGGCGTCAAGCATGAAATCCCAGCAGCAGCTGAGAAGATAGCGTAGAGGGCCTGTGTCAGCACCCACAGCGTCTAGTACATCCAGTATCTGTATGATACATGCACGGGAAGCCATGACTATCCTGTGGTCTTAAACGGCAAACCAAAGAACCCTGACTTCTTCACCTCTGGTAGCTGGAGGCTGGCGGTAGCACCTTTTTTGCCATCGACAGTGGGGATTGCTCAGGCCGATGGTGCCTATCGTGAGATTCTCTCCATCCTGTTGGAATGAGCTCCGCGATTTCAGGAAATCCTTATCCAGGTCCTGTGCAAAGGACTCAGCCATAACCTTTATGGCTCCAGCCTCATCGACTCCACGCATACCTCGCATCGTCGCCCTCTCCTTGATGCCCATCACCTTGTATACAGTCTTGGCCTTGTTAATGGCCGATTGTCCTACCGTATCAGTGTTCCCGATGAGATCTCGGGCTGGGATGGTACCTCGGATCTCCCACGGGTCTCCCTTCTAATCGAAGTCTGGGAAGGAGATAGGGGCAAGTGTCCTCTGAACCGAGGCATGCCTCGCCCAAGTGAGCAGGATCGCCTGGCTCTTTGCTTTCTAGGTCTGTGAGTGACAGAGTCATAGTGCTATATACAGACGGCTTAAACATCCTAGAACCGCGGCCTCCATTAGTGTAATACGTTCATGATCTTGGCGGCGGCAATGTAGGAGGCACCACTGATGGCGATCTTTGGGAGGAGGTGAGTTATTCCGAGACAGTGCTCGGCCACACCACTCACCCCTACAGCGAGGACAGCCCCAGCAAAGGCCTCAGCAATATTGATGACTCCGACCTCAGCAAAGCCCTCAGCAAAGGCCTCAGCCATAATCTCGATGACTCCAGCCTCATCGTCGAAGTCTAGGAAGGAGATAGGGGCAACAGTGTCCTCTGAACCGACCTCGCCCAGGGGAGCAAGATCGCCTAGCTCTTTGCTTTCTAGGTCTGTGAGTCATAGTGCTATATACAGACGGCTTAAACCTACTAGTCATACCCCCAGTTGGGCATAGGAGGACCGCGCAGTCAGCCAAGGGAATAGGTAGCAGTGCTCATGGTACTGGCCCTCTGCAGGGGCATGCCTTGTAGGTGGTCGACCATTGGCAATCCTCAGTCCGCGATGCCACCCTCTGGCCCTCAGGTCTCGTGGTCCATCTCTCACTATTCAGAGGTTTTACACGTAGGTGACGATGATCTCAGCCCTAGAACTGCGGCCTCCATTAGTGTAACATATTCACCAATGATCTTGGCGGCAGCAGTGTAGGAGGCACCACTGATGGCGATCTTTGGGATGGGGTGAGTTATTCCGAGACAGTGCTCTGCCACCCCACTCACCACTGTAGCGAGTACAGCCACAGTGGTGGCAGGAAGAACCTCATTTCCACCTGTCATCTTCATCACAGCCACATTCCCCGCCACGTTACTGGCGATATGGACTGCCAGAGGTTTTGCTTTGGTCAGTAACTTCTGAAGACTCGCCTGGCTCTCGGGCAGTTGCTTCACAATCTGTACCATTGACGTCATTGCTTAAGCACTGAGTATACAACACGGTTAAACGTCCCTGCCCCTGAGGGGATGAAGATCACTATCGATCCGGATGGAAGAGGGCTCGATCTGGTACATATATTTCTCGAGGGGTTCACTCTGTTCAGTTTAACTCTTCATATATAGCCATGATTCTCATCATACTGCTTGTGCTGGCGTCTACAGCAGTGGCACAGGGCGCTGAGACTGCCATGATATTGGATGCCAAGTGGGCCCACTTCCAGGTTGCCCCCCCCCCCCCCCCCCCCCCAGTACAATCCTTGGGTCGACCCCTTGCGGAGAACCATTTCCGACCGCTTTCACCCACGTGAAGAGATCGAGTCTGTCTGCCACTTCTATGGTGTGGAGTGGGTAGGACGTGGCTGTCTGTTGGAGACACCTGCTAAGCACCAGATTCTCTGCGTAACATGTGAACATGCCACAGTCTGCAGTGGTGCAAATGCTAAGCACTTTAGCCTCCTCCCAGGTGAGCGTTGTCAAGGTAGATGGAAGACACTATGGGTGGTCCCATCATGCCGATGCAACTCTGGCAGAGACTACGTGTTTGTCTGAGCCTACACAGAGACTGGCCACTATCCAGAGGAGGTTCTCCCGGACATGGGGTCTGCATATTCGCCACAGCCTTCCATGTCCAGGAGAACCGCCCCGGGTTTTGGGTAGATTTTGTGGCACCATGCACGAAAACACATGTTCCAACAACCCTATGCCCCAGCTAGAGCATGTCGAAGAAGTCCTTGATCTGGCCCTCGGTCACAGAACCGAGCGGCGAGATCTTCCCGCGTCATTTCTCCAGGGCGTGCGTCTGGCGAATGTCCTTGTAGGTGGTGCACGGATTGGGTGACTCACTGATCTGCGTGGCAAGTGTGGTGAGCTCGTCGATGCAGGGCTGGTTTTTGGCCAGGAATCCGGGGTTGCATTCCACGGGAACGTAGTTGATCTCAAAGACCTTCCAGGGGATAACGCCCAGCAGGTAGTAGGCGTGGGGTTCGTCTGCTGCCAGGGCATCTATAATGCTGTGGTCGAAGAGGTTGCAGTGGCCATCCGTGAAGTGCGGGTCAACATGTATGTCAAGTAATCGCCTTGGTCCACCAAGCCCAACATCTTGTCAAACATCTTGGAGGTGCAGCTACCAAAGTCCACCGGGTCGAGTATATCGACGTCAGGCTCCACCCCGAAGTAGCTGAATGCCATCAGCCAGGCCTAGTGGCCCGACGTGCGCATCACCCACGACATCGAGTCGTCGTAGTCGCTAGCCGGACCCCAGCCGCACCACTCGGCGTAGACGGCGGTCATGCCCCAGGCCACTGGTCGGCCCCAGCCCTTTGTATCGCGGTAGTGGTGGGCCTCATTGTACTCGGGGCTGTCGCCGAGGTCTTCGAGCGCACAGATGCGGTAGACCACGTCGACATAGACTCTGAACTTGGCTACCGGCGACAGTGCGAGGCCCGACCAGACCTGCGGCAGGTAGTGGCAGGATATATCTTCTTTGGGCCGCCGGCTGTAGGGGGCCTTGAACTCCAAAAGTACCATCACTGTTTGGACTTCGTGCTCCTTGTCGTCGACCTTCAGGTTGGTGAACAGGATTTGCCACTCCTCGTCAGAGTCGCGTTACCACACCAGCTTGAGTAGACAGTAGCCATCGGGGTGGTTGGCGCGTCCCCGGTAGCCCAGCCACTGCCATCAACATGGATGTCGGTGCCCACCGTGCGTGTCCCGCAGTCGATCTCAAGCAGGCGCGTGCTCATTGCCTCAAAGAGAGTCCCTCACTGGCACGCCACGGTGCCCCCACTCCAGGTCTTGACCCCGCACTTCTGGCATAGAACCTCCTCGAAGCTCGAGTAGGGGTTCCACCCCATGATGGCGGCCAGTTCGGAGCCGTCTACCGTTGTTGCCCTGTTCTGCAGCCATCCCAGGCTGTGCTGTCGTGGGACGTCCGTGAACAGCTGGATAAACTGATCAAGGTTATGTGCCATGGTCTGGACGGCGTCATTCTGTTCCATGGTCTGGATGGCGTCTTACAATTCTGGCCTCCAAATAGATGCCGTTCTGGCTGTTCAGAGGGTGTATATCACTGTAGATGCTTTCTCTAAATGGGCGTTCAGACCCTATTATGTGTGTGGTTGATCACAAGGCGATCAGTGGTGAATATCACTGTTAAGGCTTGTCTGTAAATGGGGGTTCAGTGTGGTAGTAGTAGGGTCAGAGTCCAAATGATACTACCTCCCTCAACTGGCAGCCATTCCGCGATCCGTGGCCCCCACCCCCTCTCAATCCCTGGGGCATAGGGTTGTTGAGACATGTCGTGGTCGGTGTATATCACTGTGGATGCTTGTCTTTAAATGGGCGTTCAGACCCTATTATGTGTGGTAGTAGTAGGGTCGGAATTAAAATGATACTATCTCCCTCAGCTGGCAGCCGTTCGGCGATCCGTGGTGCCCCCCCCCCTCCCCCACCGCCCTCTTAATCCCTGGGGCATCATCTAGAGGCATACACCAACCACATGTCTCAACAACCAGTCCCCAGGGATTAAGAGGGCGGTGGGGGCCACGGATCGCCGAATGTGTGCGTGCGTGCGTGCGTGCGTGCGTGCGTGCGTGCGTGCGTGCGTGCGTGCGTGCGTGCGTGCGTGCGTGCGTGCGTGCGTGCGTGCGTGTGTTAAAATTGCGTCTCTTGCTTACATACGCCACCCTCTATTATTTTAATACAATTTTTGCTCCGTTTAGAGTTGCTTTAATTGTAATTCGGAGTGCGCATCACTCAATCAATCAATCAATCAATCAATCAATGTTGCTCCTGTAAATCTGTCAAAAGTGACATATTCATCTGGATCAAGAAGCCAGATTGCGATGTACAATAACATGTGGGGGCATCCCTCTGTTCGGTACAACCCAATTTGTAAAAATTTGATACAATGAGACACTATCGTTAATTCGTTCGTAAATATTTCTACCGTTTGTTTAAAATAATTTCAATTAGCCCCCCTATATTTTAATATGACATATACAGGGAATATGGGGTGGGGAGGTCCCATTGTCAGCAGGCCTACGCCAGGATACCTTGGCTTAGTCCAAATGTCTTATAATGGTAAAAATAATTGATTTTGGCACTTCTGACCTAAAGTTATATCTGGTGGCATAACCGGAGAAAAACCATCAGGTTACAGCAACACCATTCACATTCGCAATGTTGAAATAGCTGCACGCTAGGTACTCACTGCCTTACCTGTATTGGTCCTGATATTATTCCATGGTATTGTGTATATGTCTACCCAGTACTCCAGAAATATTACACTAAACAATATGATTATTCATTGTGAATTTTCATAAGGACGATATACAGCTATATAATAGGACGCATCTACGCGTAGGTATAAGCAGAGATGTATGTTAAGTCCCTGGTATAAGTGACACATTCTCTCGGTTGTGTGATACAGTACAACTAAAAAATAATTAAAATAATTTCCAAAGCAACAACAGAAGAAACATGTTAGTAGAATTTTGAAGATAATGTAAAAATGTTCGTCCGAATATTTTGAATATAATTGGATTTGATACCAATTATGTTCAAAATATTTAACATTACATTTGTTGGAATCGCGTAAAGCTATCTCTGAGCTGCATTGTAAAGGCTACTATTGTTTTCATTTTACTCCCTTCAAGGCGAGACAGAAATTGATCTGTTGGCGTCTGAATAGAAAATGTCAATTATCAGGTGACGTGAATGACCTTCACTACGTCCCGTTACAACTACGATGTCTGTGGGTCTGTTTGAATGCATGAGGTAATCTCTAATTGTTCTTGTAATATTTTTGGCGACCGCTGGATGGTAGTTCAGGTTATATATATATATATATGGTATAGCACGAATCGACCGGTAAGGTATGGACCAGGGTAGCATGATGCGCGCGTGCATAGAGCCGATTACGAGGTCGAAAATGTCCGTGAGATCGCGTAGCGCGCATGCGCGAGCGTCAGAGATTGCTTAACAACGCGCGTTAGCGTTGGGTAGAAAAAGCATCTCAAACAGTACCGGGTTGGTACTGATAAAGGCTTGTTTCCACCAAGATTTTGCGTCAGCGTTGGCGTCGGCGTACAAATCTTTTCTTACTTGAGCAATGTGCCTGTTCCCACCGAGCTTACGCGTCAGCGTCAACGCGGCGTCAGACGCTATGAACGCCCCCGCAGGGAATTTTACGCCTGACGCGCGTGGTTTTCTTGGCTATTTTTAGAACCTGTCGTCATTTAGGTCAATTCGGAGGTAGATTTTTCATGCGCTTAGAGCACATGTTTTGCCTCTGCAGTTTGGCTTGCTATTATATGTTGCTGCATTTGATACTTCTTAGGCCTACAGGTAAAAATGAGCAAGTCAATAGACACCAGCAAACTAATTCAAGCCGTGCAGAGTCGACCAGTGTTGTATGATAAAACTGAACTGGACCACAGTGACCGCCATGTTAAAGCAAATGCATGTCAAGCAATAAAGGAAGAACTTGAAATGGATGTCGATGGTAAGACTTCTTGAATAAATCAGTCATCATGCAAATTTTAAGATGTTAACTCTTTTTGACCCCGGAGCTCCCAGAATCACAACTTTAAGGCAAACATATAGAAAATTTCTTACATTATAGAATAATTTTTCGTATTTGGTCTTTCGGGTTCAAAGTGTTAAGGATTGCCATTTTAATGCATTTCTGAAAATGTTTGGAAAATTCAATATGCGGCCGAAAGAATTGACCAATCAAAAACTGGAATGGAAGTTCTAGAGCCTAGTCACACAGGATCCTCCCACCCAAGTTTAATTGAAATCGGCCCGTTACTTAGGGAACAGAAGCATTTTGACAATTTCCAGTAAACTTTAATAAAAATCTAAGATTTTCACAAAATAATTAATCACTCAAAAATCTGAATAGCGCCCACCACCAGAGGGTCCTTCCAGCCAAGTTTGGTCAAAATCCATCAAGTCGTTAAGGAGCAGATGGATTTTGACGGACGATGGGTGATGGACGGATGGATGGCGGGCGGACGCCATGGCATAAGCTCACATGGCACTTAGGGCCAGGTGAGATAAAAATGTAAGAATGATGTGGGCACACTCCGGTCTCCACTACCATTTTGAACAAGTAGACAGGAATAGTAAGAATCTATATATAATATTGTTTATTGTCACTGAGATTGTATTCCGAATTTCATTGACGTGGATATAATTCCTTTTTCTTGCAGTGAATACATTGAAATTAAAATGGAAGAATCTCCGTGACAACTACATAAGGAGAAGAAGTGAGTACCTCCAGTCGAAGAAAAGCGGTGCTGGCACTTAGGATGTTCGCCAACCCAAATGGCCGTGGTATCAGCAGTAAAGGTCGATACACACTGGCGAACATGTTCTATAGACCTTGTCTCATGAAACATGTTCTAGGCCTATAGAACATTTTCGATACACACTAGCGAACATGTTCTATAGAACATGTTCGATATAGAACATGTTCGATGGAAATGTTCTATAAAACATTTTTCGATATACGCTAGCGAACATGTTTCATGAAACATTGTTTCATAGAACAAGTTCGCTAGTGTGTACCGTGCCGTGTAAAAAAGCTTGATGAAAATGTTTCATAGAACAAGATCGCTATCGATACACACGGCAAACATTTTGCTCATTGCGAAAAGCTCTCTGGAAAGTTTGCTGAAAATATTATTTTCACGCCGAAAATGTTTTATAGAACTCGGAATTAAAATAAAACGAAATTAGTGTTATCTCAGCCAATTCTCAATCAATAATAATTCACATGCTACAATTGGACATTCATTACAATTCAATGTTAAATGTTGGTTAACTATTCACTCGACTAGTGTTCTTGTCCGAATCGTGTGGGTCGAACCTCTTCGGAGTGTTCATTAATGTCCTCCTCTTGTAACCATGGCCTCTTGGGAACACTACCCTCACCAACAAAGTATTGTTTGAAACTGTCCCGAACATCGTTTGCCGTATTCCGTGACCGACGTCAATGTGCAGACAGTGGAGCAAATGCTTGGCATTCATCCAGATCAACGGGAGTGATGGACGCCTGCTCTGCTGCTGATGAAGTGGCACACATGTAATTATGTAACACGGTAGTGGCCTTCACCATTTCCACAGTGGTTTCCGGAAGTACGGCAATCTTTGTGTGGAATACTATCCATCTAGCTGCCAAAATGCCAAATGTATTCTCGACGATTCGTCGAGCTCGAGAAAGCCTGTAGTTATAGATTTTCTTGTTGAGCTCCATGCCATTGATGCGGGTGTATGGCTTCATCAGATTCACAGTACGGGGAAATGCATCATCCCCTACTATGACGTAAGGCATTCTTCCCAATGATGGGGCATCTGGTAGGACCATTGGTTCCGGCAGACTTAGTGTGCCACCGAGTAGTGCCTTTCCGAATCTTGAATTGCTGAAGATGCCAGCGTCGTTGTTATGCCCATAGGATCCCACGTCGATTGTTATGAACTTGTAGTTTGCATCCACTAGGGAAAGCAGGACAACACTGAAGGTCGACTTATAGTTAAAGTATAGTGATCCACTGTTGTCTGGGGCTACTATAACCACATGCTTCCCATCTATTGATCCACAGCAATTTGGAAAATTCCACAGACGCTGGAAATCAGAAGCTAACACCTTCCATTCTTCAGCTGTCTTTGGCACTGGCATATACTGCTGTACCATGCTATTCCATATTGCGCGACAGACATCACACACCACCCGTGAGACAGTTGTCACCCCAACTCTAAAGCTGAAAGCCAGAGAACGGACCGATTCACCTGTCGCCAAATACCTGAAATGGAATGTAATAAATCTTTTAATATGTCATTGTAAAGCCCACTATAACGATAATGATAAACGACAATGATTATCTACACCGATAAATAGTTTAATATTGAGTGGTCACACCATATGGATACAATTACTGAAAACATCGTCAGACTTCTGTCAATCAGGGTGAATGATCACATTCTCTGTATGTATATACATACACGCACCCAGCCACACACCCATCCACCGACCCACCATCCTTCATTTCTTCCCCCCATTCCCTTCTTTCTTCCAATTTCCTTCCTTTCTCCCCTTCTTCCTCCCTCTTTCTCTCCCTCAATCCCCTCTTTCCTCCATTCTGTCCTTCCATACTTAACTACAAACCAACCAACCAACCAACACACACATCAACAAATCCCACCCACTCACCCACAGCAATCCAACACCATAAATTACACCCCATATCCCCTACATCATACCCAACATACCCTATCATTCCCCCATTATACCCCATACCATACCATACCTCGTACAATACCCCATACCACACCCTGTCATACCATACCCCATAACATATCATGCCCCATACCATACCACATACAATACATACCCATTATCATACATGACCCATACCATACCTCATACAACATCCCATACCATACCCCATAACCCATAACATACCCCATACCATACCCATACCCATACCATATCCCATACCATACCCAACGGCACAAATTGGGTATTGGGTTGCTACATCAACCCCACAGACACTATGTGACTAGTTTCTGTTCTTTGTTGCAGTAGCAGTCAACTGAGAAGCAGATCGACTACCCATGTGCCTGGCAGTAGCAGACCGACTACCCCTGGGCCTGGCAGTAGCAGCTCGACTACCGCTGTGGCTGGCAGTAGCAGATCGACTACCCCTGTGGCTGGCAGTAGCAGGTCGACTACCCCATGCCAGTTTCATCATCTGGAAAGACTGCTACATCGACTTCCACCATGCCGAAATGCCCGAGGTATTCCAAGGATGTAGTAATGGGGTCACTATTGTCGCAGATGAATAGCAATGCAGACCAACGTCGAGAAGAGAGGGCCCAACTTATCAGTTCGCTGGCTAAAGAGACAGATCCTGAAGAGCAGTTCCTACTCTCTTTCTTGCCGCTTATCACATCATTTTCAAAACATACCAAGATGGAGTTTCGTCTCAAGTTCACGCAATTAATCAGTGAAATGCAGCTGCGAGATAAATGCGGTCAAACACCAGCCGTCGGTTCATTTACAGCCCTAATGCAAGGGGATGGCTCTAATGCTCTAATGCAAGGGGGTGCCATTAATTACGGAAGTTGGCAATAGTAAGTCAGAAGACTCCAAAGGCTTCAAACTTTAAGTCAAATACTGTGCATTTAGTCAAATACTGTGTATTTAGATATACATAAGAAAGAACTTACAAAGGTTAAATAAATGTTGCATCCATAAAACTAGTTATGTGTTTCGTTTTACAGGGGCGGATCCAGACATTTTTAAGGGGTGGCCCTGGGGTTGGGGGGGGGGGTCTCTGGCAGCGGTATCCCCCTCCCAAATTTTGAAATCTAGATGCTCTCAGAATGCATCTCCCGTATTTCTGGAGGTAAATATTATGAATAAGTTGGAGGTGACAACGCCCATTTTCTCTGGAACAGTTTCAAAACTGCATAAACAGTTGGCATGTCAGAAATCGTTTACAATGGTACAGTTTATCCTTGAACTGCAGAACAACTTAAATGGCATTTAGAAATGGATGCAGCCCATTTTTAATTTGATCTCAAATTATGACATGTATGAGATCAAGTTAAAATGGGCTGCATCTATTTCTAAATGCCATTTAAGTTGTTCTACAGTTCAAGGATGCATTTCGATACAGGATGGTCGGCAAAGAACAGATTGTGGAAGAAATAAGAAATAACGGTTGAAATGATTTGTTAAGGGGGGAGGTGGCCTGGCCCACCCGGGCCACTCCCCTGGATCCGCCACTGGGTTCCACCAAGGCAATTTTACCATGTTTGTCTCAACATTCACCCATACAACATTCAAATACATGGTACAGCTGAGCAGGATTTTAGCTAGAAATCCAAATTTTCCTGTCCCGAACTAGGGGTGGGGGCAATGAGGGGCAACCCCCTCCCATCCAAAGGGAGGGCTCGGGGTCCTCCCACAGAAAAATCTGATATCTAGATTCTCCCAGACAGCATCTGCATTTCTGGAGGTAAATATGGATAATCACTTGTGATTGGGTCTGTGAAATTATTCTGTTTTACACATTTTCTCTTAAAAATCATGGGTAATTCTGCTGATCTTTTGAATCGTTCTTGGGTGGCAGTGCTTGTACCATTCATATCCATTTCTCATAATTGTAAAAAGAATCTGTCCCAAATGACAGGTGGCTAGCTAAGAACCTGCAGCTGAGAATATGTAAAGGTGCACATTAACATAGAGACAAAAACTGACCTTAGACAAATTGTTAGCCTCTCCGCTTCACTGATAGCATCTCGGTAGTTGGTGGTGTGTTTGCGTATCAGGGGACCAACGCATCGAAGAACGTCGTTGAACTGTTCCTTGTTAAACCGAAAATATTGTTTATAACGTTCATCATCTAAGAGGAGCTCTTGGACTAGCTGATGGTAACTCCCAAATTTCTTCCTGGCAGCATTGACTGGATGGACCCACCAACGTTTCTTATACTTTTGGGTAATTGCTGCTGTCACTACCATTTTAACTTCGTCCTCCATCTCCTCTTCGTCCATGTCATGGACAAGGACCATAGCCCCGAGATTCCCTTTGTTATCCATGTTAACCTTCAAGCACGAGGTCTCCAAACTAACTGAGCAATGCCGTGAAAAATAGCAAAAGCACTAATCCGTAGCTTGGTGGAAACAGTTGAACGCAGCGTCAAACGCCTATGCTAATGCCGACGCCAACGCTGACGTTGACGAAAAATCTTGGTGGAAACGAGACTTAATCCTTTTAGATTGCATCTCTCTCGCCGTTCTTGTGATGGCCGCGGCTCGGCTTTGACTCTGTAATCAAATATTTATATTCGTCCCCGAGGCCATCTGACTTCTTGAAGATCCTTAGAGTTGTGCCAAAGTATGTCTCTCTGGTCTTGTTGGATTACTAGCTATCATACTTGTATCGACAAACAGCAGCTTCAAACTTGAATATTACTATGAATTTATTCTCCTATTGTTACAATCATAGCTATAGTCTGACCAAGACATCTAACTAACATCAAACATTCATGTTTGTAATATAACTAAATAAATTAATAATAATAATAATAATAATAATAATAATAATAATAATAATAATAATAATAATATTCTTTATTTTGCGATGGTAAATCGTCAGTTGCCTGATGTTAACGAGGACACTATGTACAATAATATATAATATACACTGAATGTTTGTACAAATGTCGAAAAATACAAAATACAAAAATTGCTGCAAGATTAATAATAAGAAGAAGAATAGCATTATTATATTTTATATTATGATTGCCTACTTATAACTTGCGCACCTACACTCATATAGACACAAATTAACGCACACATCTACGGACTTACATGCAGACACTTACGCACACTATTACGCGAGCATGGGCGTACGCACACATACACAACGGACAGACATGTAGACAGACAATCTACCTCAAACGCATTCTTTCTTCAAGGCAATTTTACGGTTAAGCTGTTCAATATTTTGAAACTACTTTGCTCGGACTGCTGTTGTTGCGTATGGCAGCTTAGGCCGTGTTCTTAGTGGATAATCCATCAGGAATAACGTCTTACTGTTGTATGGCGTTATTCCGGTTTGGCTCCAGCGTGAACACGACCTTAAGATATAAGGAACTATTCCTACAATTGGCGGGGACTTGTTCATTGTTCATGAAGGCACTAGATACGTAATTTTATGAATTTATTTGAATGTGACACCGACTACAAGTGACTTACACACACCTGCATGCCCTTATGCACACAAGTGGGTACCCATTTACGTACAATTAAATAATAGTGTTAGCTAAGCTCTATCCAACATTAGCCTGAGTTGGGATCGATCGAACAGGTAGGGCCCTTAACTCCGTAAATATGTTTCATTATTTACATAAATATATACCTTTATTGTGGTGTAGGTATGTTGGCTGAATAATTTGAAACCAATTTGACAGGATGCATTTTCTGCCCATGGTAGTAGATGCGCCTGGTCAAATTGGCTCCAAATTATCCAACATAAAGTTTATTAACAGTAAATACATACACTTCGTATAGTCTGACCGACTATTTAGCATTCTTGACTGACTAAGATGGCATTCATTGTTTAGTTTGTTGTGACGGCAACCTGTATGTGACGAAATTGATTGCTGTTGGCTTTCTGCAAATTATGTTTGCCACGAGGTTTAGCTCTTGATGTGCGGAAACATTTGGAAAACAATTTGACGTGTAGAGGTCACGAGACAGGCATATTGAGTGACCAGTCATTACTCTAGGTAATATGTGTGGACTTGTAGAGGTCACTAGACAGGACATATTTAGTGACCAGTCATTCCTCTATGTTATGTATATTTGATGTTGTGCTTATTTAATTTTTCAGCACCACATAATTGCATTTTATGGCTATTTTCAATTAGACATTCGGTCAGTTATAGAACATTTTATGATACAACAATATACAGATGTCAGATTCTTAGCATCAGCCAGGTGAGATATTGACAGCTGCTGTCCTGATTACTCTACTGATCTGCATATGGCCTATAGGAAGCGGTATAGGGGCATATAATCAACATCTTATGTGATCATTCGCCAGGCTACTATGATTGGATCATATATATATATATAATTTCTGGTCATTTTTTATCGACAATGAGGTCGATCATATTAAGCCCTATGGGTAATCAAAACAGATGAAACTTTCGATCCAATCATAGTAGCCTGGTGGTGAGTTTGCCAGTTATAATAAAAGCTACCTTCAACAAACTATTTTACTGTGAAACAAGACGTTTTTAATTTTCATGAATATGTTAGTCATTGTTACTTATAGCATGATATTAAGTCCTTATCACTCTGATGTCAAACCTTTTATTTTTAAGGAGTCTGTCGAATTTATACGCATGTGCATTTTGGAAATAATGTTGATGTTAGCTGTTGCTGTCTTAAATTGAAACAGTTTTCAGCAACATTAATTCTAAAATGTACACCAGACTCTTCAACAGGAAGGTAGAACTTTGACAGCAGATTGATATACGGGTTATCAGTATGTAGTATATAAACTAAAGCCGGGTATCTAAAGACACAGCTTGAGGCCAAAAGAAGAAGCTGGAGGGAAAATACGGCAGGGTTTAATTTAGAGAGAGACACAACAAAGCTATGGAGACTGACTAAAGCACTGAATGATGAGGGTGTCTGGGGAGAGAAGATTACTCTTGAAGAAGACGGAAAAACACTGTCAGGAAAGATGGCTGCAGATGCCTTTGCGAAGGCATATGCAAAAGAAAGCAACATTTCTATACCACGAATGCGTCGAAGAGGTTAAAAAAGAGCAAAAGGAAAGAACAGACACCAACACTCACGATGCAATGAAAGTTGACATTAGTTTAGCGGAACTGAAGAAGTCTATCCACCAATTGAAGAAGAAGAAATCTCCCGGGCCAGATGGAATTACGAATGAAATGATCCAACACCTTGGTAATGCATCTCTCCGCAAGTTGCTAGACATCTTTAATCTCAGTTGGACCAATGGAGAGGTTCCTCAGTGCTGGAAGGAAGCCAGAATGACTCCTATTCTGAAAAAGAGGAAGAACAAGACGAAAGTGCTGAGCTACCGTCCTATCAGTCTTACAAGCTGCATATGCAAGACCATGGAGCGCATCGTCAACCAGCGGCTGCAGTGGTACCTGGAGTCGGAGAACACTATAGTTTCAGAGCAGGCTGGCTTCAGAAGATACAGGAGCACAGAAGATCAAACAACACAACTTACACATGTCATAGACGACACTTTTCAAGCCAAGAAGGTGATGCTAGCTGCCTTTATCGATCTGCAGAAGGCATTTGACAAGGTGTGGAAGGATGGCCTCCTCATGAAGCTCCGGCGCACAGGCATCGGTGGCAACATGTTCCGATGGACCAAGTCATACCTACACAATCGCAGAGCTAGGGTGCTGGTGGATGGACAATCTGGACAGAATGTATTGCTGAGACAAGGGGTACGACAATGGTTAGTATTATCACCAACTCTGTTCATACTCTTCATTAATGACATTGTAGCAGAGCTGCCCAATGGGATCCAAGCAGCCCTCTATGCAGATGACCTCGTACTCTGGTGCACTGATGAGTACACAACGACTGCCACGTACAGAATGCAGCTCGCCTTGGACAGAATTACAGCTTGGGGCAATCGCTGGTGTATTACCATCAACAAAGAAAAATCATCAGCCATGCTATTCTCACTGTCCACCAAAACCAAGGTTGGCAATCTGACACTGGGCGGTATTCCACTCGAGTACGAGGACCAGCAGACATACCTGGGAGTCACCTATGACAGAAAATTAACATGGAAGGAGCACATCCAGAACACAGAGGCAAAGGCCAGAAGAAAGCTAAACATCATGAGGAAGCTGGCAGGAACAAAGTGGGGTGCCAATGAAAGGATTCTCAAGACCTAGACCGTACGACCACACCTTGAGTATGGATCCAGCTCATGGATGACAGCAGCTAAATCACATCAACAGAACCTCGACAGAGTACAAAACCAGGCACTGCGCATCATCACTGGTGGAATGAGATCATCACCAATAGAAAAAATGGAGCAGACAGCAGGCATCCCCCCACTTAGTAAAGGAAGGGAATGCAAAGCACTGATCCAAGCTGCAAAGTTCAAATCGTTCACCAACCACCCGATGAAGATCAGGCAAGCACAGCTGTCATCAGGAAGACTTAAAAGATCAAGTTTTGTGAAAGAGACAAAAGCACTTCAAAGGAAACACCAAGAAATGTTGCCAGCACAAATAGAAGACCCAAACCACACCCTTGATCCTCCACCCTGGGAAAACAAACTAGAGAGCATAGCTATTCGCACCACAGTACCTCATCTCACAACCAAAGATGAACACAGTGATGTGAGCAAGAAGGCCCTGACCCTAGCCATGCTGGAAGAAATGTACCCTCAGGAGACATGGATAAGGATCTACACAGGTGGATCAGCCAAAGATGCAATTAGGCGCGGAGGTGCCGGACTGCACATACTGTATCCAAACGGACAACATGAGTCAGCTGCAATACCGACAGGCAAACACTGCACAAACTACAGAGCTGAAGTCGAAGCACTGGTCCATGCAGCTAATACCATCAGCAGAATAGCAGACCCTATTGCACAGATTGTCTTTTTATCTGATGCCCGCTCCGTCCTTGAGGCTATCACCAAAGGTAAGCTGCCACAACTTGAAGAAGCACTACAAACCATCAAATGCTTTCGGATAGCATTGCAGTGGATCCCCAAGGAAATGAGGAAGCAGACAAGATGGCAAAGGTGGGTGCAGAAGAGAATCAGACAGAAAACATGGTTATACATACAGAGATGAAGACTATCATCAAGTCACTCTATAGAACATCTCAATCAGAAGATGCCTACCATCATCTCTCGAGGCCAGAGCAAGTGACCATTTTTCGTCTCAGAACTGGACATAACAGACTAAACCAGCACATGTACAGGCGGTTCCACCTTACGACATCGCCCGCTTGTCGTTGTGGAGAAGCAGAACAGACCACAGAGCACATACTTCAATGTTACAGTACGTATCAGCTGCTGAGGGAAGAGATCTGGCCTTTGTCAACCTCTTTTCTTGAAAAGCTGTATGGGCCTGTGTAAGAACTGCAGAAACCCACAGATTTCATCTTGAGAACGTTCTCCAAGTGTAATACCAGCGATCGAAAAGAAGAAGTATGTAGTATGCAAGTAAATATTTTTGAGTTAAACGATTTCAATGAGATCGGGAACGCATTTTTCAGGCTAAAATGTGCAATATTTTTTGGCCCATATTTACGACTAAAAATGTATATTTCCTATGGTGCAAGTGACAGCAAATATATTTATAACAAGTTTACTGAAAACTGCTGCTGCCTATAGCAGCAACAGCCTTTCGTCAAATTGTTGTCAATATAATCAGCTGATAATACAATTGTCCCTAGATAAAGATTTGATAACAATTTGGCTGAAAATTGTTGACGCAACAACTTTCAATGAAATTGTTCTCAAAATAATTAGCAGTGTAGTCAACGTTGCACGACTTGCCGAATATATTTCGCGCAACATTTTTGACAATTATATCTTACCCAGGCAGCAACATCGTTGTCAAATTTTTCTCAGAATAATCAGCGGACTTCCTGTTTTGTTTGCAAGTAACTTTTACGGAGAATAACGTCTAAATGTAATTCACACTAAACTTAGAAAAAGATGCAGCCCATTAAATGGCCACTTATTTCGCTTTAACATAGTAGCAAACCAAAACTGTCCACACTGCGACCATATAGAAGATAACAACCATTACTTCTTTATATGTAATCATTACAATAATCCAAGACGCAAGCTCTTAAATGCTCTAAGACCTCTTGCTACACACGACCTGTCAGTGAATCTACTGCTAAACGGAGATGCTGATCTCGAAAATAACCAGAACATATTTATATTTCAAAATGTCTATGAATATATTCGCAGTACCAAAAGATTTGATCAGAGCTAGGAAAACTTCGAGGTGTATGTTCGGACCATGATTCTTGGAGATGGAATTGTTGGGGTGGTAAGCTTTGGGAGGCACGGACTGTGTGTCTAGGTGTGGTGGGGCGGGATGGGTCTTGGCATCTTATGCTTTCGTTTCAACTGAAATGGTGTGTTGTTGTTTTTTGTTGCGAAATTGAATTGGGGACTAAATTATATAGAGTTATATTTTATGAACACGTCAGTAGTAATGGGGGTATATATTCGCTCTTGTTCTTTTCGTTGGAATGTTGTTTTAACCAATCAAAATGCTCCATCTATGTTCGCTATTGTTTAGCGAACAATGGCGAACATATTCCCATAATTCTAGATTTCTGTTCATTATTGTTTGGAGAACAATGGCGAACGTATGCACACAATTTTTTTAGAACAATGGCGAACATATTCGCACACTTGGTAGATTCTAGAACACTGTGTAAGCGTCTGAATGAATATTGTAGGTTTTTTTTGGGAAAATGTTAACCCTTAAAAGTTGAGCATTTTACGTTTTAACGTAGCGGTGGCGCGCCCCCCCCCCCCCCCTTCATGGTTATCTACCACTGTAAGGTAAAAATAATAAGAGAGGATGACTGATAATGTAAAAAAATATAGAGTTTAAGAGGTGGTCTGATAAGGGAGGTCTATGAGGAGTAGGAGGATACTGAGGAGGAATGCTATGATGGCGGCCTCCGCCTGGCGCTGGTCTCTGCATGTATTTAAGCAGAGGGCGCCTGGCTAGTTCCCTATCGCTATTTGTTCTTTTTTAAAGAAACGTATTGAGTGTAGATTTTAAGAGAATAATTTTTAAAAACATTTTATATTAACGAGGAGTAAATAAGCGTTCGTTAAAGACATAACAAAATGGCAGATAATTTAAGCGCCCATATTAAAGAATGTGAAGATGCTGTTAATGTGATTTTGCAGCAGATGTGTGACTCTGATGCGGCAAGATTAAACGTGGATCAACCCTATTCACCTGATGAACATGTGGATAATCTTTTATATCTGGGTTCTATGTTGTATGATCACGACTTTTCAATTCCGCACGTATCTGATGAGCATAATGACGATGCATTACGCGATGTTAACGATAGCGATGTCAACTCTGTTCCTGATTACTGCGAAGTCATTCCTGATCAGACTATTACTGATGCTGATTTTTCAATTATGTGGATGATTTATATGATTATGACTTAATCATACCCGCACAACCTGCTTCTACCGTAGATCAAACCGTTCATAATAGAACTGAACTATCTATTCCTGATCGCACACAACGTGTGTGCCTATGATTCTAGTTTTACTCCTTCAATGCATTTGCAATTGCAAAACCGCTAACCATCATCTTAAACCTGCAAATATTATCATGCATGGTCGTTCAGTTCTCTCATTTGACGTAGGTACTATTCGGTTTATCGATTCCATTAACTTTTTTCCCCTTTCATTACGTAAAGTGGGCGATGCTTTTAATTTTCCTGTACGTAAGGGGACATTTCCCCATCAGCTCAACATGCCTCAATATTGGGATAAGGTAATACCCTTTCCCGAGAGGGAGATATTCTGTCCACAAAATATGAATGCGATTGAATTAATCGAATTTGATCGCTGGTACAACGAGCAGATATCTAAACACGAGCGCTATGATGTCGATAAAAATCTCATCGAATATTGTAATGATGACGTAACTGTCTTACGTTTAGCCATGTCTAGATTTAAGACTTTATTTTCTGAATCGACGGATGGCCAAAACCCATTTGTGACAGGGATAACGCTAGCGGGAGCATGTAATGTGGGTATCTAGGTTCTTGGACGAGTGAAATCCCCTCCGATTATGAATTAACAAGTTTTTGCGCACTCGGTCAAAAAAACTATAGTTATGAAATGAAGCGTCGCGGTGATCCATCGAACGTTAAACAGGTGACGAAGGCTAAAGGTTTAACGCTGGGTACCGTACAATCAAAACAAGTTAATTTTGAGACAATGAAAAAATCTGTTGAACAAATTATAAACGCCGGTGGAATTATGGATAATAATAGCGTACTATTAAGCTACCCATCGAAGATCACACGCACTGATCATTTTAGAATTCTTTCAGTAAATAGCAGTAAGATTTTCAGACCCGTCTTTAAAAAACGAATTTTGAAACTGGGAGATTTATCATCAGTACTATATGGTTACACTAGCATAATATAAATAGTAACATTGCACCTTTTTCAGTCAGTACATAAACAATGTCAGTGTCATCCATGTCCGCCGAAGCCGCACTAGCTGCTCACGCTATGATAGCAAATATTGCTAGTTTGTGTAACGCTGATAAGGATACAATGCGTGCATTGATTATGAGGAGCATGCAGTTCGCTTTAAGAGATGACAAAATTAATGCTGGAAGAATTATATTCATGTCTGAAATTAGCAAGGGTTTATTAACCGAATATGGGATAGACATAGTGCATTGGGTTCGTGTATTATTGTTGCGAAGCTACATTAATCGTTGTTTTTCTCATTCATAACTTATGCTTAGTTATCGCACACATTACAAGTCTTATATTACCGCAAAAATATTATGACTGAAAGTTGTTGGCCTCCACCATGAACTTACAGTCAGATAGTTTTCAAAATATGTTTGCATATCCAACGATACGACTTTAGTGTACTGAGTCTCTCAGTCATGTAATGGTTAAAAGTGGGTCATACGCGTTATTGCTCATAAAGCACGCGATGGATGGTAGAAGACATTGTTTGTCCCACGTGAATATGTACGTTATTGATCATAGAAATGCGCGCCATACATTCAAATTAAGCGTGTCGATGTACGTCATTGTAATGCATGTGTTCCTCTGTGCGCTATTGTGTGCATGGTATTTTCGCCAGATGGCGTTCAATCTGTGTGCGGATGTTCGTTATTGTTACTAATGATATATAAAGGCCATAGTTTCGCGCTATGATTATTCGTTCTCCACGATGTTGTCTGATCCTTGCTTTAAATATTTAAATCGCTCTGCGTTTTGGTGCGATCTTGGTAATTTGCGTAAAGCGCGAACAATACGTTTTGCCGAAAAGTGGTGTATCAATCTACGGCAGTTTCATCAAGATGGTTATCCTACTAAACGCGGTTTATATTTTATATCTCAGCGTAGTAGCATTTAAACAGCTGTTACAGATCATACCTGATCTTGAAGACATGGTAAAATGTGCTCGCAAAAAAGAAGGCATACTATTTACATATTCTTTGTACAATTCTGTTCGTATTTCTATCTGTGACGAATTTCCGTGTATTGACATACGCTATTTTTTCTACTCTGACGCAGAACCACATGCCACACATTTCGGATTATACCTGCATGACAACGAGTGGGAATTATTGAAACAGAACGCGAGTAATTAGCTGGCAGCATTACCTATGACGATACCGTCAAACTGTGTCACTATTGTAAATCTATGGGGCATCCACACCAGTACTGTCCAACGGATCATGTGCAAAAGATTAGTCAGAAATTATTCGCATTCATGCTGTGTGAAAAGATACATTCGTTGGTTGTGCGTGATTGTTACGGTTGTCTAGTAAATCATCCGAGTCAACGTGAACATTCTTGTTTAGGGATTGATGTTGACCGTAATCTAATTAAGAATTTTGAACTGTATAATGAGGGAGCATTATTAGAAATGGACGAAGCCGAATATTGTGCTCAGCTAGCCTGCCATTACGATATATATGAACATTGTACTGAACTGTACTGCATGTGTATGACAGAATGCTATAGGTACATTGTGGATGTAATATATGAAAAACAGATGTTGTCGCCATAACTATAATTAATATTTTCTCTATGCGCGTATTAAGTTATTTAGTTTTATTTAAAATTAACCGTGTTTTTAAGCATTAAAACACACGGAAAATTTTTAATAAAATCATATACGTATTTTATTTTATTTTTAAAAATAACATAATTAATTGTTTTATTTTGTCAATCGTAGCTTAGGAAAATATGTTGTATTTTGTGGGGTTTTTTTTGTATCTTTGTAACGATATGTATTATTGATGTCTGTATTCATAAAAAAGTTTTTAAATCGTATTTCACTTGTTCAGTACTAGCACCTTGCTCTCTCTCTCTCTCTCTCTCTCTCTCTCTCTCTCTCTCTCTCTCTTTATCTGTTGCTAGCGACTCACTATTCACTCCCCCTCCTCCTCCGCATGCGCTGGTATGCCCGCTTTTCACTTGACAGAGGCACTTGATGGCACGTGCCATTGCTATTCTTTAGAGAAGATTGGGACAGGTGAATGATTGATAGTGAGCTGAATAGCGCATACTTAAATAAAAGGCCATTAGACGCCATTTTTGTTCAGTTTCATGGTAAAATATTCTCTGAATATGGTGTTTATTTTTGTAACTATTTAAACCTGACATGGATTAGTCGCGCAAGTATCTGATGTCATAAT
This sequence comes from Chaetoderma sp. LZ-2023a, assembly GCA_034401795.1. Taxonomy (NCBI): domain Eukaryota; kingdom Metazoa; phylum Mollusca; class Caudofoveata; order Chaetodermatida; family Chaetodermatidae; genus Chaetoderma; species Chaetoderma sp. LZ-2023a. The sequence continues at coordinate 28,593,731 of CM067365.1, read as the reverse complement.
CATACACTTAAATGTTCATAGCATTTCTGCTCCATAGCGTGTATATGACGACACAATTCTTAAACATACATAGCATTTCTCCTACATCACGAGTATCTGACGGTACAATCATAGCATTTCTCCTAATTTTATGATGCTATTCTAAAATGGACATAGCATTCCTCATACGTCTCGAGTATCTGAGGTCACAATCATAGTATTTCTCCTAATTTTACGTCACAATTCTTATATGTACATAGCATTTCACCAACATCATGAGTATCTGACATCACAATCATAGCATTTCTCCTAATTTTACATCACAATTCTTAAATGGCCATAGCATTTCTCCTACGTCTTGAGTATCTGACGTCACAATCATAGCATTTCTCTTGCGTCACGAGTATCAGACGTCACAATTATATTCTTAATGCTCGCTAACCAGTAAACATCGATAAAGTATTCGCAGAAGAGTAACTACATATTACATCATAGTGATGGTTCACGCACGTCCACGTATGACTAAGGTATATATACATACACATGAGCTTATACCTCCTTAGTCATAGGTGGCCGTATGTGTGCTGACGCAATGGCAACATCGCTTGACTGCAATACGTCATTGCGCCACCCATTTACTATGATTGTCTGTGGACCCACACAGTGCGGTAAAACTAAGATGATAAAAGCACTAATAAGAGACCACTACGCCATTACTCCCCCTCCACAGAGGATTGTGTACTGCTACGGCGCATGGCAAGATGGGTATAACAATTTGGCGAAGAAGTTGAATTTAAAGAGGGTGTGAATGTTGAACTAGACAGAAGTTGCAGAACATTGGTGGTACTCGACGATTTGATGAATAAATGCAACGAGAATGTGGCCGACCTATTTACAAAACGTTCTCACCATGAGAATTGTAGCGTAATATTTGTCGTACAAAATCTGTTTCACAAGTCGCGCAATCAACGTGACTTATCAGTTAACTGTCACTACATGGTATTGTTTAAGAATCCACGTGATGCGTCATCTATTCGTTCTTTATCGAATCAGATGTACCCAAGCAATACAAAGTATTTGATTGAATCATATAAGGATGCTACACGCGAACCTCACTCATATCTACTCCTAGATTTGAAACAGACGACGCCTGACAATATCAGACTACGTTCATCTGTTCATCCGAAGGAGGGCTGCTACATTTACATTCCTAAGTAAAATGGCATCACGTAAAATGGAACGCCATTTACCTATGATGCAATATTTGGCTAAAGTAAAGCCTTCAATCAGAAATGATGTAATCAAACCGTGTTCGAACGAATTGGTGGATGTACTATGCGAATCATGCCTAAACGTATTACGTGGGAATGTTCATCTCACTAAAACACGATACAAACAGCTGAGTAAATATAGAGGGAAATAGCATAAGCTGACGAGTCGCGGTGTGTCATATGCACGTAAAAGAAAATTGATACAAACAGGCGGATTTTTTGGAGCCTTATTACCAGCGGTGATCGGTACACTAGCGTTATTAATTGGTAAACTGTTCACGTGAAAAGATGGAACATAAACGTAAAATGGCACTAGTTCCTCACGAATTGCTAGGTAATTTAAATGAACAGAGTCAAATATCATTGCTACAGACAGATCTATCGATACGTAAAGCTATTCGTCACGACAACAAGATATCCAATATATTAGCCAGACACGATCTGAATGAGAATGAAAAAGCAAAATCGTATTCACAAGTATTGGATAAGTATAGGCATTACTATCAGCAAACGCAAGGACAACAATATCAACCGATACCTCTACAGCCCATAACTAACTACGATGCACTGCCAGCACAAATACTTGAACGTACGATGAGGGGAATACCAAAAACGTACAAGACAAAAGCCAGTGGAGTAATTGATATTTTACGTTCGGTTCCAGAATGTTTTCACGTTAACGGCTTGGGCGAAGTGACAATAGAGGGTACAGTTTTCCCAAAAAGTAATGTACTTGACCTGCTTACAAACGTAGTAGCGCATGGGCGTAAACCTCTTATGACTTGGCTGGTATGCATGATCAAGCGGTTGTTTCTTAATCTGTTACGAATCTGTTACGTGACCTAAACATACCCCGTAGATGTGTAGGGTAAGAGAAAACGCTGAGACAGATATATAATGGTGCAGAAAAGGATGTTAGCGCCAGTGAGTACACGCCTATGCCCGTGAGCAAAAGAATACGTAGGAAGAGTTCTCTAGTGGGCAACAGGAAGAAAAAGGGGCATTCAATTCCGGTGTGGATAAATTTAGATAAGTCATGAATGATGCTAAATTGGCGAAAGTATATTTTGATCCGAAACATTACACGTCTTTTGGTGGGAAAGAAAAGCTATATAATGCATTCAAAGGTAAAATACCGCACAACTACATTGACAAATGGTTAAAACACCAAGAAGTATATACCCTACACAGACCGCGGAGAACAAAGTTTGACAGGCGAAAAATAAGAGTTTCATCCGTCGATGAACTATGGCAGGCAGATCTATGCTCGATGAGTATGCTGGCGAAAGAGAACGACAACGTGTTATATTTGCTATGCGTAGTTGATGCCCTTTCAAAATATGCATGGGTGGAATGCCTGTTTAGTAAAACATCGTCAGCAGTCAAGAAAGGGTTAGAAACAATATTGGAGTGTACTGAGCGTCGCCCACATGCTATTCAAACAGACAAAGGGGGCGAGTTCGTAAACCGTGTAATGAAAAACTATTTGAAAGATAATGGAATACATTTCTACACTTCTCAAAATGAAACAAAAGTGGCAATGGTAGAGTGTTTTCAATGCACACTGAAGAGACGAATATACAGATACATGACGCATAAAAATACACGAAAGTATATTGATGTATTACCGTATTTAGTGGCGTTGTACAATAACAACACACATTCCAGTACGGGCATGGCTCCTTCCGAAGTCGACCATAGTACTGAGTTAATCGCATGGAGAAATATACATGGAAAGAAGACGAAAAAAAGTTCCAAATCTAAAAACAGCCCTACTCAAGGCGACCATGTTAGAATATCACAAGCAAAAATGCCATTTGAAAAAGCATATCGCGGGCAATGGAGTCGTGAATTGTTTAAGGTGTGTGAGGTACTTACAGACAAATATCCGTACTTATATAAATTAGAAGACTATGGAGGTGACACGATTATTGGTACTTTTTATCGTGATGAGATACAGCAAGTGATAGAAAAGCTAGATCGAAATGGTGATGAGAAGACACTCGAGGCAAATGACCTGATAGCGCCTGTGAATAATCTTTTGCATACGATGTTCTCACAAGTGGATGTTTTTTTGAATGGAAAGCGTGATGTGACTTGAACGAAAATTATGCTTTCCGCTCATACATCGAGACGTTACTAAATTATGGCAGCGATTCCGCATCCTCGCATCTACAACTTGCCGGATGGAAAATAGATGATGCCGGCGAATTTGATAATATCGCTGATACCAACTTAGGATTTCAAGCACATAGAAGAATGATGGCGCAGAGTAAAATGGTGCAATTAATAGGCTGCATACACAGCGATGTTTCTGCAGGACCAATTCCTGCTCAGTTCCGTTGATTTAAGAGTATGCCTACAGAGGAATAAAGATGCATTCGCCATTATGGCGGCAGAAGGAGTGAGGCCTAAATTGAAAATAATTTTGGCTAACTTATTTGTACGCAAAGTTATCCCATCAGCAGATCTGCTAGTGGCACACGCCGTTACTCTGAGACAGACAAGCGCGAAATATCCTATCCGGAGGTTAGTGTGTAAGACTTTTACAGCATCTAGCGGTGTTATGAGCATCGATAGAGATAATATATTTATTGGTCAGCTACCTACTAGAGTATTATTCGCTTTTGTACCTAATGATGCATATAATGGTGTGGTACATAAAAATCTGTTCAAGTCTGATAACAATAACACTACCTATGCTACATGTTATATAAATGGAAAAGAGGTTACAGTATCGCCAATACGTCCTTCGTTTAGCGACGACATTTATTCGGATGCTTATTTCTCGCTATTCAGTGGTACTGGGGCATTATTCAAAGACCGTGGCTACCTGATAAATAAGACGCAGTTCAGACATGGAAACACATTGTTCGCATGAGATTTTAGGCCAGATCTAGCTGATTCAGAGCATCGCTACCCTACACGCACTGGTTCGTTAAGAGTGGTCTTCCATTTTTCTCAAGCACTTACCACTACAACCAATGTAATTTGCTATGCTGAATTTGATAATACGATAGACATTGGATCAGATTTTAACATATTAACAGATTATTAACAAATATGTTGAATACATTTGAAATAGAGGATCTATTATTCGGCGACAATAAAACGTGGGAACACTTTCTCGGCGTTTTTCCAATTGACAATGTACCCACACATATTAAATATCTCCCGGCCTCATTAGTAATAAACACGCATCCCAGGAATAAATCCGGACAACATTGCATGGCAGTTTATTACACTAGAAATGGAAATGCTGAATACTTTGATCCTTATGGAAGACGCCCTTCTGATGGAAGAATGATATCAAATGTACAAAATGGACACTGTGCGCATGTTTATTATTACAACAATGTACGTGTTCATCCAACGTGACAACAACTTGCGGATATTATTGTGTATATTTCTTATACCATCGTTCGAGAGGTGTACAAATGAAACACATATTATGGGCTCTAAGAAACAGAGACAAAAATGATGCGATAGTGAAATGTCTGACGCGCAGGATTATGAATAAACAGAAAAAATTATCATATTTAATGTATAATTATTTATGTACTATGTTTTCTTTTTAATTATCGCGAATAAATATCACTAATATTTATCATAAGAAAAATGCATGTCTCAATAAAAAATATTTATTTTGTAATATGTTATTATCTATTCGTGTTCCCTTCCCACCCCTCACCCGTCCATCCCCAATTATTGCCATTTTGATATGCCGCGATGGATGAATGCCGATAATGGCTAAAAAATTAATGGTACACTAGGTGCAAGAGGCATACCACAATGATCCAAAGATCCAAAATTAATCGTATTCACATCATGACAATGACAAAAATGCGAACATATTTAAATACAGAGAAAACCATATGACATGCTCTGTAATTGAACCCTGCGTATCAATTCCAGTTTTCTATAAATAAAAAAATAAGGGCGTGTTCAGATTGGAAAGATAGTTTTACTGACAGCTCATATTTTACCTATAAAAGCTAAATGCGCGCGACTATTAAGGCATACAGCTTTTTTTTAATTTGCCAAAACGAAAATGGAATCTCAATTATGCGATCGATGGAGAACGAAAGGTTCTATGCCTATTAATTGCGGTTGCATCGAATGGAACAAATATAACGAGGTACCAGTACAGCAAACATTTTTAACATCATTGCGTGAAATCTGTAACCGCTGGAGAGATTATCTAGTGGATCCAGATGAGCGCAATTACAACAAATGGGTGCATGCGAAGTACCAACTTCGTAATGATTGTTGCACGTGTATGTGGTGCGAACAAAACATAAATTATCGTTTGCATAGATTGAGATAAAAAACCCATTTACGTTAAAGCAAAATAAAAAATAAAGAAATAGATCTCTTTTTTAAGGGGCCAACATAAAACAAAATTATGTTACATACATACACCCACACACAAACTGGTGCATAAAAAGACACGCACACGCACGCACACACGACGTACACGTGAAGGGGACAGGGAACACAGGTGCAAAGGGGCACACGCATAGAGCCACGCGTGCGTCATCACGCGCATGTTGTCACGTGCATGAGGGTATGCACAGTACGTGCACGTGTTGGCGTTTCTGGTGCGGGCGTGTGTGTGGGGCACATACGTGATAAAAAAGTAGGACACCCTTGTGGATGATGGATCAGAACCAGATGCCAGCGATGCAGACACATTCAACCTCGTATTCCACCATGAGTGAAGCCTTTTGTCATGGTCATGCGTGGTACATACCAACAACATTATTAGTTCGCGAGGAAGCAGATATAGACAAAATCTAACATCAGCTGCCCTTAAATCGAATGAAGCGGACATGTTTAATGTTAATATGAGTAATGCGCGAACACGTCATAAATATGCATAAGCACTAACGCGCCAAAACGTGATTTTCTAATAATTGCCCGAGGGAATTAGTACATATGTCCACTCGGTTAAGAACTAGGAAATGATACAATAATGTGATTTTGGTATTTATTCAAAAACATTCAAGGGAAGTACGCAATCGCAACTACGTAGTGAAATCTCCTAGCGAGTAACCTAGGTGATAATTCAATAGTAATTCTGAATATTTCTTAAAAAAACACCCACGTAGAACGAGAAGGGAGGTACATTCTTACATTATTCCTTAACACATGGTATGTTTGTATCATGCTTAAAGATTGATCGGCTATTCACGTCGTATGGATAAATCATACGCAACAAATAATCTTTTTATCATACATACACTCGACATACAATTCTATAAACACATGCAGCACTCAGAGACATAATAACTACATTTTTAATCATCGTGCAACCACTAAATCTAAAACGACTGACATTATTGCAAATGAAATATTAAGTATTTAAAAAAACAATTTGCACATAATGACAGTTAAGCCAACAGTCAAAACGTTTTCAAAATATTCAACAAAATAGTTTACTAATAAATTAACGTAAACGACGAAACAGTCAAATTATTTTCAAAATATACATCAATATCGAGCATTGTCATAATTCCTCACCTCTCCTCAACCTCATACTCCCTCCTCCTCGTCCTACGACCTTCCTTATCAGACCACCTCTTAAACTCTATTTTTTTACATTATCAGTCATACTCTCTTATTACTTTTACCTTACAACGGTAGATAACCACAGAGGGGGGGGGGGTGGCGCGTCGCCGCTACGTTAAATCGTAAAATACTCGACTTTTAAGGGTTAACATTTTCAAAATACAGCAACTACAATATTCATTCAGACGCTTACACAGTATTCTAGAATCTACCAAGTGTGGGAATATGTTCGCCATTGTTCTAAAAAAATTGTGTGCATACGTTCGTCATTGTTCTCCAAACAATAACGAACAGAAATCTAGAATTATGGGAATATGTTCGCCATTGTTCGCTAAACAATAGCGAACATAAATGGAGCGTTTTGATTGGTTAAAACAACATTCCAACGAAAAGAACAATAGCGAATATATACCCCCCATTACTACTCGCGTCATAATTTCGGACCTGTTTCGTTTCATTGCACCTGGGCGCACGACTTAGGCCGCTATAAGCGCTAAATTCCTTCAGTCTTGTCTTGGAGAATTTTGGTGTGAATATGCACCTTTAAGAGGAGGGTGACGTGAGCACGCACACACACGCATGCACGTAAGCACGCACGCTCCCGCACTCGAACGTGAATACTTAGTAGATATATCACAAGTACTTTATTGTTTTAAATACGCAAACAGGTGCACATCTACATACATATTCACGCACGGATTACAACAATGCTACACACTACTTAACTACTAAAATCACAAGGACGCTTTAAAAACTACATGCATATACACACATATATGAACACAAGTCAAAATCTTATCTTAATTATTTTATATAAATTTTCATTTAAATATTATATTCATTATGTTCTTATAAACTGCACATTTTCGTCATTACTATAATCTATTGTATAGTATTCGGAGCGAGTCGTAACTAAGTTGGAGACAACTTGTGACTCAATCCGTATTGTCTCTTGAACAATAAAAATATGTTTAAATTTAAAAAAAGAAGAAATATACACAACTGGTATTGAACTATGCTATGCACATCTGCACGCGCTCACCTTGAAAGCCAGCAGAAGAATGGCCAGCATTAGCGTTACGAGAATGGTTTTATACGATCAATTGCTCACCGGCGAAGACAATAGAGTCTGAAATAATATCGCCAGCAAATATCCACCTAAGATGGCGGCTACAGTTCTAGTTAGTTAAAGTGTCCATAAATTAACAATTGTCATAAATTTAGCTAGGACATGTATCTTTTAAGAATAGATGAGAACATTAATCCGGCCCTCGTCATCGCAAGGTACCTATTTACATCTATGTCGACAGGAACAATGCAGAATTATGTGACTTGCTCAAGCGCATAACGCTGCGGACCGGCAGGGAAGCGAACTTGCTAATCGAGTACCCCTAAGTACTCGCCGTCGCGCACTCTATTTAACAACACACAAAAATAAGCTAACAAAACTAAAAGCATTGCAAAAACAATCTATTAAACTATTCACCCAAACAGCAGAGGGACAATATATTTTCAAAATAAACAAAATTCTAAAACTTGAGGGCATTGGAAGGGTCCAGCTATACACTGTTCTTCGGGACTACTACAATGGCAACCTACCCCTATCCCTTTCAAATATATTTACAAAACAGCCAGACATACATTCTCATAACACAAGATCACACAATAACCTATACACAGCCTACCACCAAACACAAGGCAGCTCAACAAACACCATCATACCAAGCAATACAATTATGGAATAGTACTGACACTAACCTACGCACATAAATCATAATGCAATTGTCATTTAAACAAAACATTAGGAATACGATCATCGGTAAATACTAACACAATGTTTCACCAAGCACCAAAAGTTGAACACCATGCCAGTCAGCAACTAGGTATAGTAGCACGCAGCCACCAAAAAACACCCCAAAACAAACAATATTATTAACTTTAACCCAGTTAGTAAGTCAGTGATAATAATAATAATAATAATAATAATAATAATAATAATAATAATAATAATAATAATAAAAGGATAAGCACCCTTTTCCCCACTCTATATAAATGTATTGTTTGTAAGTGTAAACTGTTATGTCAGCGTATAATGTCGGTAAATATATATATATATGCGTGCGTGATCTATGTTGTCCAATCGTTTTCTAAATGTTAAAACTATACTACTATTATTACCTTTTTTAACTTTCTCTACCATAATGTCGATAGGTTAGCCACCATATGATATTGATATAGTGGTGCTGTTTTTATTTATGGTGTCCAGTTGTTCTGAATGTTATGTGTGTAAGGAGTCCATCTCTCTATAGGCGCTGCTTTTGGTGGACTACCTGTTGTGACGTTAAATATGTACACAAATTAATGAAATAAATAACATTGAATCTTGAATGATATCGTGGTCTACCTCTGTCCGTACATCTCCTTCGCCTATCCACACTCCACCCACCCACCTTCTCAATCGCTGCCTCTCTCCCTAGCTATATCACACACACGCATGCGCGAGCGCACGTACACCCACTCTCTTCTCTCCCCACCCCCCCCCCCCCATCCCGTTCTCTTACTATATCGCTCTCACTCTCTCTTTCTCATTCTCTCTTTCTCTCATTCTCTCCCACTTATTCTCTCACTCTCTCATTCTCTCCCACTTATTATCTCACTCCCTTATTCGCTCTTTCTCAGTCTACACTCGAACGAACGATTTCCACTCCACCCACTCCTCACCTACAGATTCATTCATCACTCCTCCTCCTCCTCCTCCTCCGCCTCTCTCTCTCTCTCTCTCACTCCCTCCCTCTCCCCCTCCCCTCCCTGCCTTCCCCTCTCTCTCTCTCTCTCTCTCCATTTTTCCATCCTCTGTGTCTCTCTCCCTCCATCTCCCCATGCATCTCTCTCCCTCTCTCCCTCCCTCTATCCCTCTCCTCTTGACCTCATACCACGTTCCTACGCGGATGTTTCGCATTTGTCTTCAAGTTAAAATCCTTGATATTTGAGACAGATAAACTAATGCGCACTTGTATCAAGTATCGCGTAACATTATTCGTCTTATTACAAACACATTGTTTTAGTTTCTCTAGTGAAGCCACTTGCATTTATAGAGAAATACTGACATAAAATCTATAAATGTGTCTTGAAAACTAAACAAATAAAAGTTGTTGTCCTTAACAACAACAACAACAACAACAACAACATCAACAACACCACCACCACCACCAACAACAACAACAACCGCTCCAGTAGGACTGAACTCAAATGCACAGCGCTCCATAGCTTCCTGCAATTCAAGTCTATGTTTACTTGACAATGTGGTCGCTATACTCAGCACGTTACTCAATCCATCTATTGCCATCAAGGACGCAGATACATCGGATACAGGGCACGTGAATGTTCAACGTCAAAAACACATTCTCTCTGCATACACATTAGGATTATTTACTGCATATATACTTACCTAATTATAAAACAGACCGATATGACCGACAGACGTTGCTGTCTAAGTCAGCAACAACTTTCAATCAAATGCCCCACAAAATATTAGACAAGATTCCCATTTTGGCCACTTGAAGAAAATCGAATTTTTTCTGACTTCAGAATGGATTGTATCAACGATTTCTAGATTTTTGCAATATATAGTCCTATCATCCTGTACAATAATCATCCCAGCATATAATAACTTTGGTTATACATCAGTACATCTAGTGTCAATTAATTAACATTTTATCAGCAACATGTCTGTTCTCAGGTTTTCTCTGATGATCATTATCACCAGTTACGCGCTGTGCATTTCTGCACATATGCTAACAAAAGGCGAATTCGCAAAATGGGAGGTGAGATTTTACACGTTGCAGACGGCTGTATTGAGAATAACCAATGCAATGGCTACTGAAAAGGAAAAACGACTCGTACTAGAGAAGACGTTACTGCATGAGAGACAGAAACGAACGCGGTTAGAAGATCGACTCCATTCATTACAGAATGGTCTGTCATATGAAAAACGTAGAAGGACGGAATTGGATGATCAACTTGCCGAACTGAAAGGAGGTAAATTGTTATATCATTTAAAAGTTAGATTGATATAGGAGCTAGGGGCCAGGATGCTAATATCTATTTATCTGCCCCCCCCCCCCCACACCCCCAGAAAAATGCGGGTTGGTGGGGGGGGGGGGGGGGTTGTGTGTAATCATCGCAACCAGCCATTTGTGCGCTTGGGCGTGCGTCGGTGTAGATGTTGTGTTTAAAAGACGCGAATATTGTGCAAAACAAATGATTGTAATAAAAACAGCGCTTCAAATACCCTGTCTATTTTAAGTCAGTGGATTATCAGATTTTTACCCGTGGCAATAATTCTTGAGTCAACCATAGGCAGTGTTGGCCGCACTGAATCTCACGCCGTGTTCTTTAATATTTTGAAACAAAGCACAAACCAAATGTGTAATGAATGACGTATCGAGCTCCGTCATGAACATTGAATAGTCCGTCAAGTGTACTAATTGTATGTCTTTACTATTTAATCAACAATATTTGAATATTTTGAAACTAATTTGACCTGGCGTTGTTGCGGCCAGAGGCAGCACACGTTTAAAAGCACCCAGTAAAATTAGTTTCAAAATACTCAGCAGCTTACTTGTATAGTTACCGTGAAAAACTTTAAAAGGGGTGGGTGGAGCTTAGCTAGAAATGGGCGTGGCATACCTAGAAATGGATCCTCTATTGAAATTGTCATGAGTAAATTTGATCATTACAGGGCTAATACCACTTGGCAATGCGTGATCCACACAACATGGGCCACTTGCATTAAAAGACCACCCGTATTTATAGCTCACATATTTTAACTCGACCAATCATAGATTGTAGACCCCAATACAATATACTCGTCCTCTGACGGAGCGAGGGTATTTAATACCACGTGGTAATGGGCCTTTTCAGGTTGTCTATCCATCATATTACGTCATAATCAGCTACGTGACGTGTAGGATGACATCATAATCATGACGTCATGACTGGCTCGATTTAGTCCGTCTTAAATGCTTAATAGTCCGGCACAGTGTACGAATTGTATGCCTGCTATTTAATAAACATACTGTTGAATATTTTGAAACTTATTTGACTGAGCGCCGTTACTGCCATAAGCAGCAAGAGCACACAGTCAAATTAGTTTCAAAATATTCAGCGGCTTACCTGTATAGCTTTCCAGAAATTGATACTCAAGAAGCTCAGAGATCCATCGATCTCAACACGAGCGCGGTGTGGGTGGAGCATAGCTAAAGATGGGCGCGGCAGAGCTAAAACTGGAACGGTCCATTGTTAGCTCACCTGGCCAGAATGGCCAAGTGAGCTTATGTCATGGCGACCGTCCGTCGTCTGTCCGTCGTCCATCCGTCAACTTTTTCTTTAGCCAACTTCTCAAGAACCACTGGGCCAATTTCAATTATGTTTGACAGGAAGCATCCTTACGGCATACATATCCAAGTTTGTTCAAAGGAAGCCAATTGGGCCATTTGACCGGGAGCCATCTTGGATTTTGGCCCAACAAGAACAAGAACAACAACAAGAACAACAAGAACAACAACAACAACAACAACAACAACAACAACAACAACAACAACAACAGTAACAACAACAACAACAACAACAGCAGCAACAGCAACAACAACAACACCAACAACAACAACAACAACAACAACAACAACAACAATAATAATAATAATAATAATAATAACATGGCAACAACAACAGCAGAGACGACGACGACGACGACAACAACAATAACTGTACCAGATACCCCTATAACAACAACCAACCAACAACAACAACAACGGCAAAAACAACAACGGCAAAAACAACAATGGCAAAAACAACAACAACAACAACAACAACGGCAAAACAACGATGGCAAAATCAACAACAGCAACAACAATAATAAGAATACCAACAAAGAATGATGACCATACTGAGGATGATTGAGGTGGATGAATGACGATGATAATTGTAAATTGAATATAATAAGTAAATATAAATATGTACACTCTGTCTATAGCGTATAATAAGCATTCTAAAATATTCCTCATGTATCAATGTAAAATGCGTCTGAGCGTAATAAATTTCATTTCATTTCATTTCATACTGAAGATTCCTGATGCCTATCTTCTTGCCTATTGAAGAATTTAATCTACTCTGGTTATCTAACTATTCTTCTATTGCTTACTGACGCTTCGCTTTCCACGACGGTAAGGCCTGTGTGTACGGTTGCTGCGACAACCGGTCTTACCGACGGAGAAAGTGATGAATACCAGCTCGCCTCGTGTGTAGATGGACGTCACGATATTTATATTGGTATCTGGGCCTGATCTGACTAATGTAGAAGACGGTGGTTCGTGACGTGGTCTTCCGTCGATTCCAGAATCAACTTGACAACAACCCAAACTCTTGCTTCGAGGATATCGAAGTGATAATTTATTCTACTAATACTTTTATTGTATGATAAATTCTGAACGAATATGGGTGGCTTATACTGCCACCAGCGAAGCTGAATAATTGCTATTGTGCTTATACTAACTCCGAATGCTTTGGGTGACTTATACTGTCACTCCCAGCTATAGAAATAACTGATATTTATACGATACGAATACTGGTTATTCTATCATTAAAAGTTGCGTTTCACGATTCGCCAAGCAATTTCGTCAAATACTGTTCTTGGCTACTTAAAGCCATTCGCCAAGAACTTATTTGAATTTCGACAAAATCAGTTCCACAGAACTATACGGACCCGAGGCTAGGTTTTTCTAAACGCAATCTTTTTTTTCCCGGATCCTATCAAAAGTGAAAGTTCTCCTTATGTACTGCTTTGCCACGTCACGGTTACGTTCGGGTTGTTACACCATACCTTCGGAGATCCAGCGCTGCTGACATCATCTTAACCAATCAACCTAGGCCTCTTCAGCACTCCGCTGATGGACTCGAACATAGGCAAAGCAGTATCAGTTGGTTCTGGAGTGATGGGATCTGTCGGATAGCAGCTTATAAGCCTGACAATGATGGATATTGCTTCGGCAACCATTGCTAATAAGCTCAAGAGCTTACGTGATGGACGCCCTCTGTCAATTTTTCGTCTCGTTTTCTAATCTACCTGACGCCAGACGTTATTACGTCCTCGTCCGGCCCCTTGCTTATTAGGCCTGCGCCTGCATTTTACAGGGGTGCCGTGACGTGGCGGTGACGTAGTGACCATGTGGCCCGCCTGACTCACCAGCACCTGGTGTTGTTGGTGGCTTCTACAGAAACTCGGTTACCGTTATCATGGTCCCCGGTAAGTCGGTCTCTACGTCCTTTCTATGAGTCATCCAGACTGCGCTACCTGTACTCTGTCAGTAGCATCCTACCAACGCTCCCGCTTGAATATTTTAGAAAACTATTGGTCATAACTTCTGCTGAATACTATAAAAGGTTGTGCCGCTGCTACAGCAACAACTTTCATCTTTTAACTACCGCCAGATACCATCAACTCACAACCCTAGGTCCTTCTTCATTCTATCCAATTTCACTCAATGTTTCGGCTACAGTTTCGCATCGACTGATGCCCCTGTTGATGCATCCAGTTATCCGTTCATTAGCTCACCTGGTATTCAAATACAATTTCACTGAGGTCTTATCCTGCAAATATAAGATGTCCCCGGGGTCATGACTCCCAGACAATCCGATATCCACAATACGTATAAGATTTCTTTGGCTACAGCCCAGTCGCTATGTATGTATATATAATACATATGCCTGTTGATGCATGTAACACTGCTCGCTGATCTACGCCGTGTCGTTTCTGCAAAATCGAGCGCTAGCAGAAGAGGAGGATTATTGATCGCTGATTGGCTGAGCGCGCATTGACGGCTGGGGTAGGGTGGGTGGTGTTGACGATAAGATTATGAATGGAACGGCGTAGTAAATAACATAGTATTTAAAGTATTTCAATGACATTCCAGATTTTAAGGGAATGCCATTGCTCGCGAGCTATGCCTCAACGCACATGCATATACACCCGTGCACATGTATATGCGCATACATACGTATATGCCCATATGTATACATGTATGCAGGCATACACATATACATACACATACACGTGCGCACATGCCCATGCGCGCACCTGCACATATGTATCCTATCTGGAGTTAGTCAAAAGCATAAACTAAAATGATTATCGTTTCCAATCGAACAGAATTATTTAGAATCAATCCAATATTTTTGGAATTCCGTGTCTAGCAATCTAAATCTGTCAAGAATGATTCCGAATTTTAATTTAGCAAAGAAGGCAACTGCCAGATCGGCAGACGTCGGATTAGTAAAATTTCCCTGTTTTAAAGGGACTCTGAAACTCCAAATATAATTTATAGCCAGCGTAGTCTGATAAATAATGAGATCGTTATTATACCTTTAGTCCAGGAGCTAAAGCTAGGTCAGAATCGTGACGTAGCACACCCAGTATTCGGAAGGTCTGACACTTGCTGTGGCTTGGGGGACATGTCCCACACATTTAAAGCCCTGTTGTACAAACAAATTGTGGTAGCACTAATTCGTTATCCTGATTTCTTTGCATAGGGGGTCTAGACTTTGGCTGTATCCACAGTGCACAACGATATAAGCATGATCGTGTCATAACTCAAAGTAATATCGTATTAGATTCACCATATATGATATTTAGACGGATATCGACCTAACATATATCCATGTGTCCAATAAAATTGTTTGCGGTAGATCTTGTACCCATGATGACCACACAAACACAAACAGTCCCTAGTTGGAGTGGATTTAATGCACTTGTATCATGTGCTAACGCACCTTTTACACAAATCGGCTACTGTCCAAGGATTTCCGGATCACCAACTGAATTCAATACGGTGTATACGGTCATGAAACAAGTTCAAAGAATGATGACAACACTAGGACAGAATGACTCGGTCATTACATTCGACTTGGCCTTATTTGTCAAGGCAAAGGAGATACAGTGGCGATATAAAGAAGAGTTTAGTGACACTGTGATCAGACTGGGGGGATTCCACATTGCGCTAAACTACTTAGCTGTTATTGGAAAGATGTTTGATGACTCTGGCTTAGAAGTTCTCCTCATAGAGGCCAACACATATGGTAGCAGCACGGCTGCTGCTCTACTTAAAGGGAAGTCATATAATCGAGGAGTGAGGGCTCACAAATTGGTTATGGAAGCGCTGCTGCGATTACAATGGCAGTCTTTTTCCAAATGGGTTCAACAAAATGGACAACATGAAGACCACATTACTCCAACAGAATTGGAGAGTCTGGATGAGAAAATTAAGATGTGCCGAATCAGCATTGACGACTTAGACGCACTGCAGGAAAATTTCAAAGAGGTGTGTATGTACGTGAATAAATTGCAACAGCTGTTCAAATCCTTTAAAGTTGAGTCAAGCTCGAAACCACACCTGTTCGCATTTTGGAACTCATATATTCATATGGTAGAGCTGCTGTTTGGATCCATAAGAGCTGAGAGAACTGGAGATTGGCTGGCACACCTATCTGCTACTGCTGCTATGGCGCCATATTCCTACAGCATGGACAGAACCAATTATGCAAGATGGCTGCCAATATATCTTGCGGACATGAAGATGCTTCCAAGTACACATCCCCATGTACATGAACAATTCTTGAATGGAAATCATTCCGTAAGTCGCTCAGACCATCCATTCAATCAAGTGTGGACAGATATGGCCTTAGAGCAATCGATTAATTTGGATTCCAAAAAGCGAGGTGATATTATTGGAATAACACAAAAGCCAGGAGCTCTGGAGAGGTGGTTTTTAACTAGCCACGAGAGGGCAGCCATAACAACGGTCACAATGCAAATGTGTGGGTTACAAGATAGTCACATGTTTGGAGTACATAAGGAAATGGGGACTAATCGAATGAACAGGGATGAAACCGTTGTGCAGAAGATACTTTCGATGTTCTCATCAGATATAATGACCAATCCCTTTAATATTGCGGAAAACGACGACAGCGAGTGTCTTCCGCTTATAAACATTGCAACTGGCGTGGTATTGCCTAGTGAAATCGCCAACAGACTTGTTTCCGCCTGTGACATTGGTAAGGAGATTATGGAAATTTTTGTTCAGGAGCGGCTGGACACTAACACGAGAAGCCTTTGGGACACGTTGCCACACTTAAAACTTAAAACATTTGCCAGCCTAGCACAGAAGAAAAAACTCAAAACAAACGATGAAAAAATTCACAATGTGAGATCTGACCGCGAACTATTTGGTCGATTAATTATTGCCGCAAGGTCCAGAGATGTTGATTTAAAACTAGTGATGACGTATGAACTGTCTGCTGTTCCACTATCATTGTCACATACGGATGGGACTCTTAGAAAGAATGTGAAAAGTGTTTTGTTAAGTGAACTAGAAAAGGAAGTAAATGTTGATGGACGGCTTCCACCTGTTGACAAGACAGGCTTAACAGCTTATGTAGTAGATGGCATGGCAATTGTGCAAATGGTTAAAACTGGAGGTACGTCTACATTTGGAGAATTGGCTGATAAATACTGGCACATCTTTACAGTTCCACTGAATCAAGAAGACTGCAACAGAGTAGATATAGTTGTTGACAGATATGATAGAATGGAATCTCTCAAAGCGGAAGAGCGGCTAAAACGTGGGTCATCAACAGCATTGGAAGTAAAGATTGCTGGAGAAAATACTCCCGTTCCAAAGCAATGGGCCAAGTACATCAGCAATCCAAGCAACAAAAGTAACCTGGTTGCATTTCTCAGCAAGCGGTGGCGTGATACTGGTCCAAATATGCTATCTGCCGACAATTGCGTCCTTCTTGCTGGTGGCTTTAATGATGGAATGTATGTTGTTGTCATTTCAGCGAACAATTCGTCGTATTTGGAAGAACTTCGATCAGATCACGAGGAAGCAGATATGCGTATGATGTTGCACGCGCTACACGCTTCAAAAGACCACATGCGTGTTGTTATACAGTCTCCTGATACAGACGTGGCAGTACTTAGTATATATACGTATCGTTCGCTTCACTGTTCTGAACTATGGTTCCGTACGGGCACAAAGGACAAATTGCGATACATACCAATACATACAGTTGCTCAAGTACTGGGCCCAGCTATCTGTCTGTCTCTGCCTGGGTTTCATTCTCTTACAGGTTGTGATAGCACTAGTGCATTATTTGGAGTCGCTAAGAGAAAAGCATTCAATCTCTTAAAGTCATCTGAATATCATCAGCTTAGCTTAGCCCAACTCGGCGAACATGTTGACTTATCACCGAATACTGCAATTCTATGTGAGAAATTTGTCTGTGAGTTGTATACCACCAGGGATGTGGGAAAGACAGCTGATGAAACCCGTTATTGGCTCTTTTGTCAAAAGAGACAAAGAAATGAAAATCTTCCACCTACATCGAATAGTCTAAAGCATCACACCGAAAGGGCCAATTTTCACGCTCTTGTTTGGAGACGTTCATTGCAAGCTGTTCAGAATCTTCCATCTCCAAATGGACATGGCTGGAGTATAGTGGATGGTCTACTCAACCCTGTTCTAATGTCAAAGGATCCTGCTCCATTTGGATTAATTGAACTCACATCATGTAGATGTCAAAAGTCTGCCTGCAAAAGAACAGATCTCTGTCAATGCAAGGCTAACAATCTACTCTGCACTGAAGCATGCCTTTGTATGGGAGGTGGAATGTGTGACAATGTTCAGCATACAATTGTCGAAGATGACTCTGACACGGATGAGTAACATTCTCTCATTTGCTCACGTGATAAATATGTCCTGCCAGCTTGTGTAGACATGCACTGCATGTCAGTTAAAAGTTTAATTATGAAAAATGTAGAAAACATGGGCATTGTTGTTGCCAAGGTATTGCTAGTCACAAGAAGACCCAAGTGCCCAAATATGTACAAAGCAACATACGGGTGTCTTAAACGAGGTTGATTATGTATAAATCTGCGATATACGATCACTCCTTTCCATTTTGGTTAAGATTGTATTGATATAACATGCGCTTAAGTTTGTGAAAAATTTACCATTGTGAAAATTGTTTGAGAGCTACATTCAACACCTATTGTAAATGGGCTTCTCACGGGTTAGTGATACCACAATTTTCTTGTACAACACGGCTCAGAATATACCCAAGACATCGGTCTAGCATAAAATAGAGACAAACCTTCTGAATACTGGGTGTGCTACGAAACCATTCTTCTAGACCCCTTTTGAAAATTGGCTCCCGGACTACTTCCACTGGAGCCTGAAAAACAGAGAGACAAAGAAGGAATATTCCTTGCAAAAAAGATATAGGCAGTATTAGCTATGGGCTAGGAAAAGCAGCTTATATTTTTGGTCAGTCCAACAATTTTTCCATCCATCCTTTTTCTCCAGGCCAAACTCCTTAACAGGGAGAGGAACAGACAAAATTAAGAGCAGCCAGTGATGAGAAAATTGCACTACTGCATCAACAGAGAGTAACAGATCAAATTTGGGTCATTAGGTATCAACAACTTGTAAAGATAAAGAAATCAACAGAACTGGCAACCCAGTCAGTAGAAAATCGGCGCAAGAAGCAGTACAGACCCTGACACCAATTCAAACATATTAAAGAAGACTGTAAAGAATATTTGAAACCTAAATCTTGATACCTTCTTAACCAGACGTGAAGAGCTTATTACCCGGAAATATATTGGTGAAATATACACTGCACTGCTAGTGAAATGCACAAAGCAAGGATATTTTTGATGCAATACAGGACCCCGATCTGTACCGACAGATAATCTTTTCAACAAAGTTAAGTGGCCAGGATAGAACCAATACCGTGAACCTAGTTTTCTCCAACGAAAATGATATAGTAGAAAACATTCTGACTGAAGACCCAGTGGGAAACAGCCACGACATCGTGATCTGTTTCATTTAGCTATCGTACCTATGTCACCTAGTAAACGATATCTTTACTGGAAACAGTGACAGACTATTAAATCAAATGTTTTTGCTCAACAAAAAGGCCAAAATCGGCCTCAACCGTTGTAATGATGACGATCTTGTTGACTATATGTACACATGTTAGGGTATTAGCCTGTTAAGTCAGGTTATACCAGTACACACGGCTAATAATATGGGATGTATAGAAATATTTTCACATTACTATAATAAATATTTGGTGGTAGAATTATTACAATATTTCGTACAGCACGAGAACATAGTGAGTTCTACATGGCCTTATGTTCGAAAACTGGCTACAAGGCATGTAGAGATAATCTGGTACCGAATATAGTACATTATTGGAATTTGACAATGGTGTGCCACTACTAAATTGCATATGACGAAATTACTGTATAGTAAACATTTTTCAAACCTTTGATACTTTATTAGTATTTATTTTATTGATGCACTGGCAATTTGCGGCTTGAATTTCCACATGCTAACCAGCCGACAGTCATGCACCCATTAGTTTAATTTGTTGATCACCATCTCCCCGGTCGAGGATCGAACCATCATACTGCAACTCCGCATGACATCAGCAACCAGACATCTTTCCACTGGACCATCGCGCCAAGACAAAGTCTAGGTTTAGCTGACCAGCTTTCATGTGTCTGATATACTGACACTCTGACGATTCATATGGGACTATCTGTGGATGCATCCGCCACGATTCAATCCTAGGCTCTTTAAGCCTATTGTACTCTGACTCCATCACGGCTCTGTCAGTATATGTATTTATTTTATTGATGCACTGGCAACGTGTGGCTTCAATTTCCACATGCTAACCAGCCGACAGTCATGCACCCATCAGTTTAATTTGTTGATCCCCATATTCCCGGTCGAGGATCGAACCGTCATACTGCAACTCCGCATGGCATCAGCAACCAGACAGAAAATCGTTGATCTGACAGAATTTGCGCCAATTTTCGGTATGGAATTGTGTACTACTCCAGTGTGGCTATGCCCCGCCCATCTCTAGCTAAACTCCACCATACCGCTCTCGAGTTGGGATCAATGGATTTCTGAGCTTCTAGTCGATAAATTTCATTAAAACTATACATGTAAGCTGTGGAATATTTTGACACTAAATTGACTGGGTCCTGTTGCTGCCTATGGCAGCAAATGGGCCCAGTCAAATTACTTTCAAAATATTCAACAGCATTTTTATTAAATAACAAAAACATACAATTCGTACGTGTCAGATTATTAAGCATTTAAGATGGACTAAATCGAGTCAGTCATGACTTCATTATTATGACATTACCCTACGCGTCACTTAATTAATTACGACGTCATATGACGTAATATGATGGATAGACAACCTGAAAAGGCCCATTAGCAAGTGGTATTAATTACCCTCGCTCCGTCAGAGGATGAGTGTATTGTAATCGGGTCTATGTGCGTTCGGGATGGCAAGGGTCTACAATCTATGATTGGCCTTGTTAAAATATGTGACCTATAAATACGGGGCCTCTCTTAATACAAGTGGTCCATATTGTGTGGACCACGCATTAACAAGTGGTATTAGCCCTGTAATGCTCAATTTGCTCATGCAAATTTCAATAGAGGGATCCATTTCTAGGTATGCCACGCCTATTTCTAGCTAAGCTCCACCCCTTTTTTGCGTGTTGGAATCGATGTATATATATATATATATATATATATATATATATATATATATATATATATATATATATATATATATATATATATATATATATATATATATATATATATATATATATATATATATATATATATATATATATATATTTATATATATATATATATATACGCTGAATAATGAATTCCCAGACTTCCAATTTCAAGGTAACTATACAGGTAAGCTGATGACTATTTTGAAACTAATTTGACTCGGTGCAACGAAAACCATGAATCGGCCTAAATTTGAGCCGAAATTATTTCATGGTAGTTAATTTTAAATCTCACTACTCTGTAAGCGTATGCCTATACCTATCTAAACATATTGGTGACATTCTGGGGCCGAACCCATGATGACCGATATGCCAGGACATATTGACACCTATCTGAATGTGGTGAATGTGAACCAACCATATTACAATGGGGGCCATACGGCAAATATGTAACTACCTACGATGAGATTACCTGATGGTAGAATTGTGCAAACGCACTAGCTCATATTGCGTTATATACATCCATATATAAAAAAAATTATTACAAATCGAGAACAGAATGATACCGAATATAGTAAATTGTTGGCATTTGACAGCTGTCCGTGGCTACTAAATTGAATATTACGAAATTACTACGTGGTAGAAAACTCAAGATTCATTAGCGTGTTCATATCGCTATCTAACCATATCGGTGACATTATGTGGCCAAACCTAGGTAATAATAGGGCATTGAAAACCCGCAGATCTGCAAAAATTGGAACGAATTTACGTGATGAAATCGCATACTACGAAATTACTTCACGGTCGAATTTTTTAAAATTCCCAATATAACTATCGTATTCAAATTCCTATACGTCTATGTGAGCGAAGTTCTGGAGCCGACCATATTACATACAAACAATAGGTCACCGAAAAGCACGAAAAACCCCAATATTTAAGCCAATTTTTGCCTAATAAAATTATTTCATCTAGAATTTGTTATATTCGGAATATACCTAGTATATTAAGGCTCAAGTCTATGTAGGTGAAATTATGGGGCTAAACATACTACAGACAATAGGGCACTCAAAACTGTGAATCACGGGAGATTTAGCAAATTTTTGGTATGAAATTGTGCTCTACGAAATTACTTCATGGTAAAAGTCTTTTAAACCTCAATCCATTACTTCACTAGCGTAGTGATATACCTATCTAACTATGTGGTTGAAATTCTGTGGCCGAATTTCCTGTAGACCTTCTTAACTTAGCACATGCATAGGCCTACACTTTCGGTTGATTTCTGTATTCAACAATCTGCTACAATATAATTGACAGCAGCTTTTGAGTGGAAATTTGAAACATTGGTAGTCTATCAATACTGCTACATAATTGCATTGACCCTACATGGATTTATTCCCATGGATGGATTAAAGACAGAAGGATACTACTGATAATCACATAAATAGTTATGCCGAGCGGTAGGCGCCCGCTTTGATTGGTCGAGAGCTCTGTGACATCACACAGCTTTCCCACGCCCACTTCCATATATGGACATGGGCGGAATCTCATTTAAATATGCTAATGAACTGACGTCACAAAGCTCTCGACCAATCAAAGATGGGCGCCTACCGCTCGGCGTTGGTTAGTATTTTGGGGTAGGGGCAGCCCTGATGTATCTATCACCACCCCTCCCGCCCATATAACTTCCCCCATAAAAAATTGATGGTTTTTTTGGTAACTACAGCGTACCGACATCTTGGGTAAAGTTTCAATTCGTAAAATCCAATCGATGGCTGAAAAGAATAACTGAAAGATGAAAACATGAAATAGAATGTAACATGATATGATTAAGACTGTATTCAGTAAACGATGTATAGTGAAATTCTGTGAAGTAGAATCAATTGAAGAGATATTCAGTAGTGAACTGATATAGCTCTAAACCATGAAGTGTTGACTCCGGGTTCTGATGCTCAAGTGATTTGAAAAAGTAAAGTCCTCCTTATATACTAGGCTGAGCTGTCAGTCAAAAATCATGCTTGAATTTGATTAGACGAGTGGTAAGCACCCCTAATGATTGGCTAAGGCGAAATGACCTACATTCATACTTGAATTTGATTGGATGAGCGGTTGGCGCCCCTAACGATTGGCTGAGGGGAAATGAGCAGGGGGAAGTATGATTAATGATCTGTTGTAGATGCACTATGAAACCTTAGCTGTACTTAAAAGTGAGTACAGAAATGAGCTGGAAAGCTATGGATTGGCTAAGGGGAAATGAGCGGGAAGGCTATGGATTGGTTAAGGAGAAATGAGCGGGGAAACTATGATTAATGATCTAGTGTAAATGTGGTAAGAAAGTTAAGCTCTTCTTAAAACTTCACTTAAAACCCTGATCAATGCACTATTAAGAAAACTATGACTCAGACACTTCTACTTTAAAAGTGTTCTTTTAATTAAATTATTGTATTTTGAAAATACTTTGCTCACAAAGAGCGCGTTGCATATCATCCGCTCACAGAGAACGTGTTGCGTATCAATGCTCATTGAGAGCATGTTGGATGTTCATGCTTACTGTCTGATCATCATGTATTAACTCTCTGGATGTTAAGTTCTTGCAGATATTATATTCCATGGGTTATATCGCTGAAATATCTGAATATTTTTTGGTAGGGGCAGCCCTGATGTATCTATCCCCACCCCTCCCGCCCATATACCTTCCACCATAAAAAATTGATGGTTTTTGGTAACTACAGTTTACCGACATTCTGGGTAAAGTTTCCATTCGTAAAATCAAAAATCATTGGCTAAGGAGAAATGAGTGGGAAGGCTATGGATTGGTTAAGGATAAATGAGCGGGAAAGCTATGGATTGGCTACGGGGAATTGAGCCGGAGAGCTATGATTAATGACCTAGAATCATGTTTGAATTTGATTGGACGAGCGGTAGGCGCCCCTAACGATTGGCTAAGGAGAAATGAGGGGGAAAACTGTGATTAATGATCTGGTGTAGATGCACTAAGAAACCTCAGTTGTACTTAAAAGTACACGCGCACTCATGAGTACATAAATGAGCGGGAAAGCTATGGATTGGCTAAGAAGAAATGAGTGGGAAGGCTATGGATTGGTTAAGGAGAAATGAGCGGGAAAGCTATGGATTGGCTAAGGAGAAATGAGCGGGAAAGCCCACGTAAGTCACATCTTGGTGGCGGTTGCTTGAAATGACTTCCATAGGCCTAACGTTAGTCAATCGGTCACTGAATCTGGATGGTTTATTAATACATTAATACCGCGCTCGTGTTGGTATCGATGGATCTCTGAGCTTCTTGACTATCAATTTCCAGAAAACTATACAGGTAACGTGTTGACTATTTTGAAACCAATTTGACTGGGTGCTGTTGCTGCTTGTGGCAGTAACATCGCCCAGTCAAATTAGTTTCAAAATATTCACCAGCACGTTTTGTAAATAGCAAAGACATACAATTCGTACAACGTGTCGGACTATTACGCATTTAAGACGGACTAAATCGAGTCAGTCATGACGTCATGATTATGTCATGTCGTTGATTATGACATCATATAACGTAATATGATGGATAGACAACATGAAAATGCCCATTAGCAAATGGTATTAATTATCCTCCCTCCGTCAGAGGACGAGTATATTGTATTCAGGGCAACAATCTATGATTGGCCTTGTTAAAATATGTGGCCTATAAATATGGGTGGTCTCTTAATACAAGTGGTCCATATTGTGTGGGCCACGCATTACCAAGTGGTATTAGCAATGTAATGCTCAATTTGCTCATGGCAATTTCAATAGAGAGATCCATTTCCATATGCCACGCCTATTTCTAGCTAAGCTCCACCCCTTTTTTGCGTGTTGGAATCGATGTATATATACGCTGAATAATAAATTCCCAGACTTCCAATTTCAAGGTGACTATAGAGGTAAGCTGATGAATATTTTGAGACTAATTTGACTGGGTGCTATTAAAGGTTTTCTGCCTCTGGCCGTAACAACGCCAGGTCAAATTAGTTTCAAAATATCAAACACGATATAAACAGTAAAGACATACAATTTGTACACTTGCCGGACTATTCAATGTTCATGACTGAGCTCGATACGCCATTCATTTACACATTTTGGATTGTGACGTCAGCCTGTATATGACGTAATTGATTATGACGTCATATCCTTCAGTTACAGATCGAACCCAGCCATTATCATAGAAAATGACTGTTGAATAAATAGCAAAGACATACAATTCGAACAGCGTCTAGTCAAATTAGTTTCAAAATATTCAACAGCATGTTGATTAAATAGTAAAGATGTGCAATTCGTATACTTGACTGGCTATTCAATGTTCCTGGTTGAGCTAGATACGTCATTCATTACACATTTTGATTGTGACGTCCAGCTACATCTGACCTAAATACTTATGACGTCATATACTGCAGAAACAGATCAGAAAAATCCATTATCATAGAAAATGTCCTATGTCGAATTGCCATCCAAGAGACCACTGTGGTTTTTCTTTTGCAATTTACTACTAGAATTATAGGATCGGTTATCCAACCAGTCATTCCAGTGGTAAACCTTCAAAACAAGTTCTCCGGCGAGTAGCTAATGTAAATGGACATTTCTCCCCATTACTGCAAGAAGCCATTTGTGGTCAGTTTGATAGAGTTCTAAAGTGGACATATAAGAGATGCCGCACGTGGGCGTGTGCATGAGTACTTTCATCTGCTGAAGGAATGATAAACATGTTTTGTACGCAGTCCTCCAGCAAAAGAAGAGGATTTATTTAGAGTAGTTATTTTGAGTTCCGTTGGCTGTTTATTAAAATAATTAAGCGGTCATCGCCACACAAACTCTATTGCAGTCGGACCAGAACAAATAAGAGAACTCGCCATGAATCACGTGCATGAAGATAATAATTATGAGATATCCAGCAATCTAAAAATAGAACCGTGTCTTCGCGCCGAGAATTATTAGATCTCGTATCGATGGAGAACTCGTGAGACACAGCCCCACAAACCCCTGCGCGAAATGGCCGCGCCTATAGGAACGGGCACGCAATAAACAAGCCTTGAAAACACGTGACCGCGTACATTTTACGCTCAATACAAGTGAGATAGCTCTTGCTGGCTTAGTTTCTGAATTGGTTTTTTTTGCATTTAGACGTTTCATTTCCGAAATGAGAAGATAAACTTAAACACGGCTGTTATGATAAGACAATTGTATGTTTTTCATAGCATTGTGGTCATTGTGGACAGAATGGCATACTATTCAATGCTTCCTTAACAGTTACTGATGACTGATCTAAAACTCGTGATCAATGCTCATAACTTCATTTATTTATTTAACATTAAAACAAGGAACGGCACGGAATGTAGACATAGCGTTTCCCATTTTTATCCCACCTGGCCAGAATGGCCAAGTGAGCATATGCCATGCCGACCATCCATCGTCCGTCCGTTAATTTTTGCTTAAAATCGCTACTCACCATTAACCACTTGGCGGATTTCAAATTAATTTGGCATGTTTGGTCGTATGGGGGGGGGGGGGGGTAAGTTTTATAACTTGTGTATATATAGAATTTTGATCGATCAATTTTTTCTGCGACCATCTTGAATTTCTCGAACAATGGCGGGAAATCGTTTAAAATGTTACTCCTCATTAACTGCTTGGGCAATTTCACCCAGACATAGTTAGGAGGATAGTTTTAGAACTTGTATACAGTATTTTGATTGGTCAATTTTTTCTTGTGGCCATCTTGGATTCTTTGAAAATTTCTGGAAATCACTTAAAAGCCTACTCCTCGATAACCACGGGCCGATTTCAATTAAATTTGGATGGAAGAACCCTAGCATAGTATGCTTGAGAACATATATACAGATACACAGAATTTTGATTGGTCAATTTGTTCGGTGGCCATCTTGAATTTTCCGAAAATGGCTGAAAATCGTCTACTCCTCTTTAACTACTTGGGAACTGAACTACTGAACTTTAGAACACATTTTCATATAATGATGTTATAGATGACTTTGCCAATATGAAAGTTCCTTCCAGTTAGAAATAAGCATGCTTTCAATGGAGGAATCGACTTTTAGCTATGCCCCGTACATCCCCAGTTGGGCTCCACCCATATTTTGTCTGTGTTTTGATCGATCGATCCCTGCACTCACTAAATCTTAATTTCCAGCAAGCTATACAAGAAAGCTGTTGAATATTTTGAACTAATTTGACTGGGTAGTGTTGTTATGGCAGCAACAGAGCCAAGTCAAATTGGTTTCAAAATATTCAACAGCATGTTTATTAAATAGTAAATACATACAATTCGTACAACAAAGCTTAGCACGTCATCAATTATGCGTTGGTGACGGCCTTAGCTACGTCATTCTTGATGTAATTGATTATGACGTCAACCTGCATGTGACATAGTGGATTATGACGTCATATGATTGGCTGAGCAACTGGAATCCTCCATTTTCATTTGAGTAAAGCCATATACTCACAGTGTCATCACACAAGCCATATAATCACAGTGTCATCACACAAGCCAGATACTCACAGTGTCATCACACAAGCCGTATACTCACACTGTCATCACACAAGCCAGATACTCACGGTGTCATCATACAAACCATATAATCACAGTGTCATCACACAAGCCAGATACTCACAGTGTCATCACACAAGCCATATACTCACAGTGTCATCACACAAGCCGTATACTCACAGTGTCATCACACAAGCCGTATAATCACAGTGTCATCACACAAGCCAGATACTCACAGTGTCATCACACAAGCCATATACTCAGTGTCATCACACACGCCATATACGCACAGTGTCATCACACAAGCCGTATACTCAGATTGTCATCACACAAGCCGTATACTCAGTGTCATCACACAAGCCGTATACTCACAGTGTCATCACACAAGCCAGATACTCACAGTGTCATCACACAAGCCAGATACTCACAGTGTCATCACACAAGCCATATACTCACAGTGTCATCACACAAGCCGTATACTCAGTGTCATCACACAAGCCGTATCCTCACAGTGTCATCACACAAGCAAAGATACTCACAGTGTCATCACACAAGCCGTATACTCACAGTGTCATCACACAAGACTCGATCTCATCCAATTTGTAATGATTAACCCGTTAAATTTCTAATGACTAAATTAGTTCAAGAAAGTCAAAATATTTGTTCATTAAATGTCCATTTGCAGGCCAAGAGGATATTTTCGAAAATTTACCACTGAAATGATTTGCTCGGTTACAGAGCGTATCATTCCAGTGGTAAATTGTCAGAAGTAGTTTTCTCTTGGCCTGCAAATGGATATTTCAGGAGACCCCCAGTGGAGGCGGTCTTGGCCGGCTTAGAAAACAACGAGTTAAGATAGACTCAGTGACTCAGTCTTACTCATTACAAACTGGATCGGATCAACTAAGGCCGTTAACTTTGCTCTCAAAGTTAGATTTATTTATGTTTACGGGTGAACTTTAGCCAAACTTCAGAAAAATATTAGGATGGAATTTGTTGCCAAATATGCTGGAAATGGCTTCTCAGAGCACATAGTTTTCACATTTTCTCGAAGTAGGCCCGACAGACCCGACATCCCCCCCCCTCCACTCCGCCATTTGGCCTAGGGCGGCAGAGGAGGTAAATCCGGCCCTGCTGGCAGGACAATCCCCACCAGACTCATTTCATGATTGACATATTTAACTTAGGTGTGCATATAGGAGTAACAACACTGCGTGGATTGTAAGATGCGAATATAAAATAAACAGTTTCAGATCTGTCTTCTTCTCTCATTCATAGTATTTAGCTCATCTTACCAGAAGGGCAAGTGAGCTTATGCCATGGCGACCATCCGTCGTCCATTTGTCCATCAACTTTTGCTTTAAACCTCTACTCCTCATTAACCGTTTAGCGGATTTCAACCTAATTTGACAGGAAGTACCCTAAGGAAAATCAGTTAAAAGCCTGTTCTTCATTAGCCAGTTGGCCGATTTCAAGGGGAAAATCGGTTGGAAGGTTGGAAGAGTGGTATGCTTCAGAAATTATATACAGAATTTTGAAGAGTCAATATTTTCGGTGGCCATCTTGAATTTTCCGAAAAATGGTGTGAAATAGTATAAAATGTTACTCCTCATCCACTGCTTGGACAATTTCAACCAGACTTGGCTTGAAGGACACTAGGCTGGTAGGTTTCAGAAATTGCATAGAGAATCTTGATTGGTCAATCTTTCTGGTGGCCATCTTGGATTTTTTGAAAATTTCTGAAATCAGTTAAGAGGCTACTTACTACTCATTATCCGCTTGAACGATTTCAAGCAAACATGGCTGGAAGGACCCTAGGGATGTGTGCTTCAGAACTTGTATGCAGAATTTTGATTTGTCAATTTGTTCGGTGCCATCTTAAATTTTCCAAACAAGGGCTGGAAATCGCTTAAAAGGCTAGTTGATCATTAACTGCTTGGGAGATTTAAGGCCCCTATGGTAGTAGGATTCAGAATATGTTTACATAGTTTTGATTGGTCAGTTTTCCAGTGGTCTGGTACACTTCGGAATTGTATACAAAATTTTGACTGCTTGATTTTTTGGGTGGCTATCTTGGATTTTCCGGAAAATGAGAATTCGTTTAAGACGCTATTCCTCATTAACATCTTCGGCAATTTAAAACAAATTTAGCTGGAAAGATCCTATAGTTGTAGCCTCTAAAAATTATATTCCAAATTTTGATCGGTCAGTGTGTTGGTGGCCATCTTTGATTTTCTGAAAATTATCTGGAACACTATCGAGGGATCCACACTATCTATATTATGGAGAGATGCGGGTGGAAAACTGAACTGGTTGAAACGATTTCTACCATGTCTAGTGATTGGTCGATGTAATTTGATTCGCTATATACAGAGTGATCCTGGACACAGTGCGAGGTTCTTTATAATAGGCACAGACTCTTTTACGCTAGCGAAAGTTATTGCGTGCTCTTGGTGTGGAATGATAGGACAATTCCTACCAAAACCTGACGCAGGGATATGAAGCTTATTTACAATTATAATGGAGATCCCATGCAATAATATGTCTTTTTGGTATCTTAGCACAGACTGACAGGACAATCCCTACTATTCTGTCTTTAGCAAACAATTGCTGAGTGTGAAGAGTGTGGGAGCAAAATAATAGCTTGTAAGGTTTCTGGAAATCTGTGCTATACAGCAGGTGTGACCATAGCTTGTCAAGGCGAGTCTTGAAACAGCTTAAGGACGGGACACGTACGACGTCTTCGCTTATGGAGATCCCGTGATTTATCACTGTTACAGAGAAGTGTTGGTGCTGTGATTGTGTTGC
This sequence comes from Chaetoderma sp. LZ-2023a, assembly GCA_034401795.1. Taxonomy (NCBI): domain Eukaryota; kingdom Metazoa; phylum Mollusca; class Caudofoveata; order Chaetodermatida; family Chaetodermatidae; genus Chaetoderma; species Chaetoderma sp. LZ-2023a. The sequence goes on along the minus strand of CM067365.1, from coordinate 28,562,896 downwards.
ATTGGAATGTGTGTAGTATGAGGCCGTGACCTCTGGTTATCTGGGAGGATTCTGGCTCCAGTCCCGGATGGTCTGTATTGTAGTTGGAATGTAGATACTTAAAGGTATCATGTATTCTATTATATCACCCCGTAGCCTTCTGTAGGAGAGTGATGTCAATCTAAGAGTGCACAGCCTGTCTTCGTGCGTCAAGTTTCTAGTACCAGGCAGCAGTGTAGTGGCACGTCTTTGTACATTTTCGAGCAGATTTATGTCTTGCATCTGACGTGGGCACCAGACGTATAAATACGTGCCTGATTAGACCACGCATTTGGTTGGCCTTATTTACAGATAGTTCGACGTGCTTGGGGAAGGTGAGATTGTTGCCCCTGTAGCCACCCATGCCATTTATAACACTGGTCTCCTCCAGTGCGACACTTTGCCCATCTGTCTTTCTGTCGGTGAATTCTGGGTGGCCAGTCCCTAATCTTAGGACTTGACATTTGGGTGGTGGGTGGAATTTCATTAACCAATCTCTAGACCATGATTCTAGTAATGTAATTCTAAATAATGTCTAAACCCCTGGTACCCCTGCCTGCCTGGAGAGTAAATCAGTCCACATAATTTTACAACTCTTACCAGCAGCCACAGCATTCTTGATTATTGTTCATTTGTCTGGAGCAGGTTTTGTCAGTTCAAAATAAATGTGTCAATCTGTTTCTCGATTTCAGAATTGAAAGATCAGCAGAACCGGGTACAGAAAGCAGTAGAGAATGTTACTTTGTCATGCTGTGTGCCATCATCACACAACATAAAAGGTAACTCGGTATCATGTTTCATGCTGTGTCCCGTAAGTCAGTATCATGTTTCCTAAGATGTCAATTCATCAAAACCCTAGAATTCATGCTGTAGAGGTTAACCTTTCATGCCGGCGTCATGGCGGTTGTTTACGAAAGGTAACAGCTTTTTGGGCATAGAATCAACTACAACTTTGACCGATAATCATGTTGAACTGCGTGTTTCATTCATGAAAATGGTATGTAAATACTTAAATAATTCCCGAGAGTCTACAGAGGAAGATTAAAAATAGTAATCCCATCGTCATATGTCAGAACAGTACATTTGGAACTTCTCATTCCGTTCATTTCACCTAGCACTATTACTGGAGCACTGCCGTAAATATTATGGCATTACTTAGGCGATGCTGTTCTGAACGAGAGGCGCTAACATCCTTTCACAGAACTCACTCAGTTTTTGTTGGTATTGTTTTAATAGAAGCCTACAACTCGAATACTTTATCCATTTCTAGCTAAGTCCCGCCCATTTCTAGCTTAGCCCAGCCCAATATTTACACACCGTGGAATCGATTTGAAACTTTAAAATTTGAATTCCCAGAATCTAAGTAAAATACAGGGAATATTTTGAAACTAATTTTACTGCGTGTTGTTGCTGTTTCAAAATATTCAACAGAAAGCTTATTAAATTGTAGATCCATCAAAAACATACAATTCGTACGCTTGACGGACTTTTCCATGTACACGAAGCAGCTAGATACGTCATTTTTGTGACGTAAGCTACCCATTGACGTCATGGCTTATGACGTCACATAATTGAGAGACAGATCGGATCCCTCCCTTTTGGATGAAATTTAGACTATTTTTATGGTTAGGTTTTTGGTTTAGATCAGCATATTGTCCTATATTCCAGGATCGATTCACCCTATTAGGACTAAACTTGGAGACTATGCTTCCTTATATCAAGAGGATTGAGCATAATGATATTGAGGTCAGGAGGTCAAAATTCAAGGTTACTGTGAACTTGGTATAAAACTATTTGTATGGTTAAGTGTTTGGTTTAGCTCAACATATCGTCTAATATCGCGGCATGGCATCGCCTTATTGGTACTAAACATGCTTCACTTTATCAGGGGGATGAAGCGCACAGGTATTGAGGTCAAAGGTCAAGGTCAAAACGCAGACTAACAATTACCGGTAAATTATTATTCTTAGCTCATTTTCCCCGTATTTCAGAATTGGTAAAATTAGTGGAACTAAGCATAATCATTCAGTTACCTCAACCAGAATGAGCAGTACAAAGATATTCAGACCTCTGCGGTCAAGGTCATTGTGAGTGTGATACAAATCTAGATTTGCAATTGGAAATGCATAACGTAAAATATTTCGCCAATGTCCCGTCAATGTAAAACTGATGTTTTGTTGTTTTTAGCAGGCAGTGTGTATGTTATACGTGTCACCCATGTCCATGACTACAGTTGTATAACGGGCCAATCAGAATGCGTCTTATAATAGGGCGAGGAATATTTGCTCAGTTGGGGGAAATCTGGAACCTAAGCAAATCAGTTTTGTGAAATCCACTAATTCTGTTTTAAGAAAGTTCCTCATGTGAGATTTACCTTACGCAATGGTGATCTAACCAAACTTCTTAGCTTATATATCCTATAATATCCTCCTCTAAGCTCAGTATCATGTCATAGCACACCAGTATATCTATATCTTAGATAGCCTATAATATCCTCCTCTAAGCTCATTATCACGCCATAGCACGCCAGTATATTCATAGCTTAGATATCCTATAATATCCTCCTCTAAACTCATTATCACGCCATAGCACGCCAGTATATCCATAGCTTAGATAGTCTATAATATCCTCCTCTAAGCTCATTATCACGCCATAGCACACCAGTATATCCATAGCATAGATAGTCTATAATATCCTTCTCTAAGCTCATTATCATGTCATAGCACACCAGTATATCCATAGCTTAGATAGTCTATAATATCCTCCTCTAAGCTTATTATCACGCCATAGCACACCAGTATATCCATAGCTTAGATAGCCTATAATATCCTCCTCTAAGCTCAATATCATGTCATAGCACACCAGTATATCCATAGCTTAGATAGCCTATAATATCCTCCTATAAGCTCCATATCATGTCATAGCACACAAGTATATCCATAGCTTAGATAACCTATAATATCCTCCTCTAAGCTCAGTATCATGTCATAGCCCACCAGTATATCCATAGCTTAGATATACTATAATATCCTCCTCTAAGCTCATTATCATTTCATAGTACGCCAGTATATCCATAGCTTAGATAGCCTATACTATCCTCCTCTAAACTCATTATCACGTCATAGCACACCAGTATATCCATAGCTTAGATATCCTATAATATCCTCCTCTAAGCTCATTATCACGTCATAGTACACCAGTATATCCATAGCTTAGATATCCTATAATATCCTCCTCTAAGCTCATTATGATGTCATAGCACGTCAGTATATCAATAGCTTAGATATCCTATAATATCCTCCTCTAAACTCATTATCACTCCATAGTACGCCAGTATATCCATAGCTTAGATAGCCTATAATATCCTCCTCTAAACTCATTATCACGTCATAGCACGCCAGTATATACATAGCTTAGATAGCCTATAATGTCCACTAAACTCATTATCACGCCATAGGACGCCAGTATATCCATAGCTTAGATAGCCTATAATATCCTCCTCTAAACTCATTATCACACCATAGCACATCAGTATATCCATAGCTTAGATAGCCTATAATATCCTCCTCTAAACTCATTATCACGTCATAGCACGCCAGTATATCCATATCTTAGATAACCTATAATATCCTCCTCTAAACTCATTATTACGCCATAGCACGCCAGTATATCCATTGCTTAGATAGCCTATAATATCCTCCTCTAAACTCATTATCACGCCATAGCACGCCAGTATATCCATAGCTTAGATAGCCTATAATATCCTCCTCTAAACTCATTATCACGTCATAGCACGCCAGTATATCCATAGCTTAGATAGCCTATAATGTCCACTAAACTCATTGTCACGCCATAGGACGCCAGTATATCCATAGCTTAGATAGCCTATAATATCCTCCTCTAAGCTCATTATCACGCCATAGCACGCCAGTATATCCATAGCTTAGACAGCCTATAATATTCTCCTCTAAACTCATTATCACGCCATAGCATGCCAGTATATCCATAGCTTAGATAGCCTATAATAGCCTCCTCCAAACTCATTATCACGTCATAGCACGCCATTATATCCATAGCTTAGATAGCCTATAATATCCTCCTCTAAACTCATTATCACGCCATAGCACGCCAGTATATCCATAGCTTAGATAGTCTATAATATCCACTAAACGCATTATCACGCCATAGCGCACCAGTATATCCATAGCTTAGATAGCCTATAATATCCTCCTCTAAACTCATTATCACGCCATAGCACACCAGTATATCCATTTGGCTTGCACACCGACATTTCAGAACGTGCATCAATATTTACAGTTGATAATGTTGTAGCTAAACAGATGCGTGGAAATATTTTCCAGATTGACATCCATACATATTTTCAAAAATAGTCTACTCTTAGCCTGCAAATGGACGTTCGTCAAGTCCACTGCAGACGCCCTTTCGGCCGGTTTGACGGTGAGGTTGATAATAGTGACATTAATTGGTAGTCCAGTCATTGTATGAAAAAAGTGGGTCAACCCACCACAAATTGCAACATAATTTATTATATCATTATTCTTCTCAGAAAAGCAAATAAAAGAACATATTAAAAGTTTTCCAAAATCGAAGTAGTGGAACAGTGCCTAATTTGCATAAATTCAAGATGGCCACCACAATATTTATAAATGCACATTTTTCATCTCATTTTTACTTCTAATCAAATTATTTGTAATGTTTAAAGGTATTAAACTACACTTAGGTAAGTGATACATATAAACAAAACATAAAACGTCCTGTATAATCTAAGGCGTGAAAAGCGCATAATTTACAGGAATCCAAGATGGCCACCATAATATTTGATATTACAGTTTTGACCTTATTTTCACTTCTATTTAAGCTTATTTTCAATGCTTAAAGGTGATACACCATTACCATCTTTTAACATTAAAATAGCTTGATTAATATTAAAAAAGTTTTAAAACTATATAATGTCAAATATTGTGGTTGCCGTCTTGGAGGTATACAAATTAGGCACTGTTAAATACTACTTGAATTTTTTAAGGTTTTGTGTGTGTTATTTGCTTTTCTGAGATAAAGAGTGAAAAGAATTTCTGTTGAAGCTTGTCTGTTGCAATTTGTTGCAGTACATGTACATGTATGTCAGTTCACATGCGAGACAATATGGGGTCACAAGTGTTCTAACATTTGACAAGTCCCTTCTGGGGAAGGCTCTAAAAATACAGGAGAGTGCACCAGCAAATAATAAGATCGGGTCCATTGTATTGAGACGTGGTCCATACCATGCAAAAATGAGTTTCTTAGTCTTCTCATGAAATGTACCTCAACTGAATCTGACCAAACCAGCACTAGCGAAATGGCAGATGTCACGCCAATGCCAAATGTCCTTATTGCTGCAGGAGTACTGTATGATGATATAATGGATGAGTGAATCACATTAGACAGCTTACAGAACTACAAGGTCCTGCAGGCCATCAGTCGGAAACTAGGCAGGTAAAATGCCATGTATATATATATATATATATATATATATATATATATATATATATATATATATATATATATATATATATATATATATATATATATATATATATATATATATATATATATATATATATATATATATATATATATATATATATATATCCACTAGCACATACACCATCCTTTGGTGATGCAGATCGGAAGTTGATGGCTGCAGATATGCCTGTAACGTCAGGGGATGTGCAATACATATGAAATGGTGTGCGTACGTGCGGCGCGCGAGCATGCCATTCCTGAACAGGATCTCATGGAATTGTGGTTCAACATATGAGATGATGTCAACAATACATCAAATATGTATAAATCACCATGGTCAGCCAGTTCTAATGTTTGATCAATATTTGCATGGGTTAAGCAGAAATGGAAAAACTCAGCAATGAATGACATGGATGCGTTTTGCAGCAACTCTAGAATTATCAAGTTCTATAATTTTCAGTGGACGAAAAGAAGACTTCCTTTTCAGCAATGAGAATAAACAAGGGTTCATAACCATGCTCGGTGCTACCCTAGAGCATCGTGGATGTCACATAGAACATGGTAAGGCGGGTGCTGATCTACTAATAAATAGACTCTAATTGGCATTGATGAGAGAACGACTAAATCAACTTTCTTCGTTGCAAATGACAGACATTCTGGTGTTACCCTGTTTCCACTCACAGCCCACGACACCGTATATCATTCCCGGTATAGCACGAAAAATTAATCACGATGCTGGAACATTGCTCTGCTGAGAAGCATACATAGCCGACAAATATGTAACTGTGTTTTTGTTCAAGCTATCCTTGGGTGCGACACGGCATATATGTATTGGGAAAGGACGTTGCATTGAAACTAATGCACACCAGTCAAGTGTTACAGGAACAGGCTGAAATATTTAAAGATACAAACAGCACAAAAACATGTCAAAGCAGCGGAGGAGAATGTCATAGTCTCATTGTACAAAAGTCAATCAGGTGACAAGCTAGATTTCCTCAGAGTGCAACGCTTCCACCAGAAGGTAGGCAGTAGTACATCATGTGTGAAGCCAGACTGTGGTGCTCCTCCCAACCTCAGCAGCTGCCAAATTCCACAATATGTGCATCTACCGGTACATACAAGTGGGTGGCACCTGGAGATCATATGAAACCAGAAGATGATATGAACATGATATACGTGTTCTGTCAAATATAAATAACAGATAAGGAAGCATCAGCCCCAATAGGACTGCTGGAGGTTGTTAGGCGTTACTCTAATATGGGATGTAGGAACAGACGATGTTTTTGCAGGAATAGTGGGATAGAGTGCTCTACTGGGTGTGGTCAGTGCAATGCTGTATGTATTAATGTTTCAAACGAGCAAGATTATCAAACATATGATGCATAAATCATTGTCAAGGATTATATTAAATTATACTCAATGGATCTGTGATGTAACAGTTATCATGGTAATACTCAATGCATAAGTTATGGTCGCCTGGTCCTCGTCACTAGGCACGAATAGGCCTAAATCCTAATTATCCATCATGTTTGTCCATACAGACAATGCTATACACTATTCCAGAGTAATTTATGGTCGTCTGCTCCTCGTCACTAGGACTTAATATGCATATATCATAATTATCCATGCGGACAATATTAATATACACTTTACCATCTGCTGTCAATTAGGAACGTCATGGTTCCACAGAAAAACAATACAATCAGCCTTTTCTACAATTGATGCACTTTAGGCCTTAAATTAAGTGGTCGCTAAAGAAATGCAGTCGCTTAATACAACTCGTTTGCTATCTTGAATAGCTTATTATTGCACGATCATTGCGGTGGTGGCTATGTGTGGTGAGTTATACGAATCGTAACTTTCATGTTAGGGTGTAAAGATATGTTTGGATATAATGCAATCCGTGCGGTTTATTGTTCGAAGTTCCAAAATCAAAATTAAACAGTGAATAGTCAAACCTGTCTATAACCGGCACTGTATGTGCAATCAGTGTTCTCTTAAACACAGGTTGTCCCTTAATACACATCAATTACGGACAATTACTGGCAGTTGTTTAAGATGTCTGGTCTTGTGACTACACACTTTGAAAAGCTGCCATCTTTTGGTCCCTAAAGGCGCTGCCTGATAAGGATAAGTCTGCATAGAAGTCAATGTTCCACAAATGTTAGTCACTCTTGTTTATTTATCTACCATTAAAGTATATGGTTAATGTCACAATGATTAAGTTTCGAGAAAATATATTCAAACATTCAGAGTTAATGTCAATGTGTACGGCAAAATTAGTTCAAATCAAGATAATATTGGCAGCCGGGTTGAGTTTAAAAAAAATAAAATACATGTATTTCTACCGCAGTCATTTTGTATTATCAATATTTCATATTACATATAGTATACTAGCATCTTGAAAGAATGGAAAAGTTTGGTTAGAAGACAATAAATGGTCACACCTGTTGAATTCTAACATTGGGACCGCCATCTTGGAGTTATGCAAATTAGGAATTGTTCAGCTAGTTGAACACTTGATAAAGTTAGAATGTTATATATAAATATATCCCTTACTTGTACTAAAGAGCATGTTTTAACACCTTTAAGCATTAGAATAGCTTGATTGGAAGTGAAATTAGAACAAAACGATGTAATCACAAATACGGTGACGGCCATCTTGGAATTATGCAAATTAGGCACTGTCCACTACTTCAATTTTGGAAGACTATTAATATGTTCTTTTATTTGCTTTTCTGAGATGAATGGTGATAAAATAAATTATGTTGCCATTTGTGGTGGGACATTTCATATATTGACTGGACTATGGAACCGAGTTTCGCATCCTATTTGCGACGCGTCGCTTGCCGGAGCCCATCAGTCATTGTTTTAATTATGTCAATTTAAGCAGGTTCAGACGCCCAATAGCCTTTGAATATTATACGTGTTCATATCGGAAAAATTAAACGTTCTGAAAGCCGTGTTTAGATGATAAATAAAGTTATTATCCATAAAAAGATTTGCGATACTGCATTACAAGTGTCTGCTAAGACACTGCTATTAATAGCCGTATACTAGATTATTACTGCATGGACATTATCATTTTCTGAACTCCTACACAAATCTTCCCCCCCACCCCACCCCGCCCTATCCCCCACCCCACCGCACTAGGTGACCGCCTAGTTCACTTAGCGCCTAGTTCGCTTAGAGGTTGCTCCGGCTCTGGCCTTGTCAAAGTCATCTAGGTAGAAACGTCTGTTCTTGATTCAGTGCATGGTGACTGGTCGCCATGGGACTCCTGGGGTGATTGCACAAGGGCGTGTGGAGGGGGACTAAGAAAGCGGCTCAGAACATGTACCAACCCACCTCCGACAAATGGTGGCCGAGAATGTGTGGCTCATAGTCAGGACATTGATCCTTGCAACAATGGACCATGTAATCTACCAGGTAATACATAGCATGGAAACATATACTGAACCTTCGTACATGGGACATCCCATATGTCTCCCTTCTAGTAGACAGATGTATAAAAAAAATAAACATTAGACGATGGAGAGAAATCATAAGTGATACTTACACCAAGTTTCACTAAGCGGTTCTTTATGATATGTTGTTTGATTTTGTGGACAAGCAAGCAGGCAGGCAGCCATGCAGAGACAGGCAGACAGAGAAAGACAGACAGACGGACAGAGCAGCAAGACAGACAGAGCAACAAGACAGCCAGACAGACAGACAGACAGACAGACAGACAGACAGACAGACAGACATAGATACAGAGACATGCGGGCTGGAGACCAGACGGACAGCATGACAGACAGACAGACAGGCGGGCAGGCAGACAGACAGACAGACATGCGGGTGGGTGGGTGAGTGGGTGGGCAGGCACAGGCAGGCAGGCAGGCAGGCAGGCATGCAGACAGATAGACATACGGGCGGGCAGGCGGGTGGTCAGGCAGGAAGGCGCACACATACGCACGCACACACAAACAGACAGACAGGCAGACAGCCAGTAGACAGACAGACAGCAAGATAGACAGACAGACATCAAGACAGACGGATGGATGGATGGACGGAAGGGCAGATGGGCGGGAGGGCTGGCAGTGTGTGTGTGTGTGTGTGTGTGTGTGTGTGTGTGTGCGCGTGCGCGCGTGTGTGTGTGTAGGGGGGGGGGAGGAGTGCCCGGGGGGGGGGGGGGTGCCCAGACAGACAGAGTCTCGCAATACTCTCTGCGCCCTATGGGACGTGACTAATAATAAATGGAACAATCACTGCAGTTTTCCAGAGAGATTCGATCTCGCTTGCCTAATAATAATTTCCTTTCAATAAGGTGATAGCATCGGAATCTCAGTTCTACCCCCAAGAGATTTTGGAAATCTAGACGTCATCTGGTTTGTGTAATTTTGGGGCGATCAGAACCTTATTTGTCAAATTAAAAATTGTAATTTTTATTTCAGTTCCAAATTTCCATATTCTCCGAAACTATCTTATAATCTAAGGGCCGGATTAGTGCATTTTTGACATACATTGTCATACTTCTAGCAGCATGAATAATTGTGGCGTGATTTAGGACATCCGGGTTGAGTGGGAGAGGAGGGTTCATTGCACGTGACTCATGCACAATGCATGAGACTTAGCATGTCTGATGCATATAGGTGGTACCAACAACAAATACTATAATTTATTAGTGGTTACCACATTGGATGCAGTGACCACAGTGGAAGCACGGACCAAGGTGGGAGCAGGGACCGCTGTGGGTGCAGGGCCCATGGTGGGTGCAGGGACCATGGTGGGTGCAGGGACCATGGTGGGTGCCGGGACCGCGGTGGTGCAGGGACCTCGGTGGGTGCAGTGACCATGGTGGGTGCAGTGACCATGGTGGGAGCAGGTACCATGGTGGGATCAGTGACCACGGTGGGTGCAGTGACCACGGTGGGTGCAGTGACCACGGTGGGTGCAGTGACCACAGTGGGTGCAGTGAGAGAGTGGGAGAGGAAGGTTCATTGCACGTGACTCATGCACAATGCATGAGACTTGGCATGTCTGATACATATAGGTGGTACCAACAACAAATACTATAATTTATTAGTGGTTACCACAGTGGATGTAGTGACCACAATGGATGGAGGGACCACGGTGGGAGCAGGGACCGCTGTGGGTGCAGGGACCACAGTGGGTGCAGGGACCATGGTGGGAGCAGGGACCATGGTGGCTGCAGGGACCACAGTGGGAGCAGGTGCCACGGTGGGAGCAGGGACAACGGTGGGAGCAGGGACCATGGTGGGAGCAGGGACCATGGTGGTAGCAGGGACCATGGTGGGAGCAGGGACCACGGTGGGAGCAGGGACCATGGTGGGAGCAGGGATCATGGTGGGAGCAGGGACCATGGTGGGTGCAGGGACCATGGTGGGAGCAGGGAGCACAGTGGGGGCAGGGACCATGGTGGGAGCCGGGACCACGGTGGGAGCCGGACCATGGTGGGTGTAGGGACCATGGTGGGAGCAGGGACCATGGTGGGTGTAGTGACCACGGTGGGAGCAGGGACCACGGTGGGTGAAGTGACTACTGATTCTGACAAATTGTTCCAAGCATCTATTACTCTAGATGGAAAGACGTTTGTAGTCAATTCTGTATTACATCTGTGTTTGTATGGCTTAAAACAATGTCCTCGAAGCTCTCTGTGAGGCAGTTTGAGTCGAGTTATTGCGCGAGACTGCAGGAAATGTCAATTTCCCTTTCTCCGAGATCTAACAATACTCACCATTCTGTTACTTCTGATATACAGCTGGCCTTGACAGCTGGCTCTAGGACTATAGACTTAGACAGCTTTACCGACTCCTCGGAACCGGGTACTCGGCTCCCAACTTCCGAGTACCCGTCTACCATAGAGCTCATATTGTTTGCATAGCCTCCAAACAAGAGAAAACTATGGCTTGCCTCCGTGGGGCTGGGAGGCTGGGTCCGTAACAGAATGGTGAGTATTGTTAGATCTCGGAGAAAGGGAAATTGACATTTCCTGCATTCTCCTTCGATTAGTACTCACCATTCTGTTACTTCTGATATACACCAGATTTGATCAGTAACCTGGTGGGAAGGGGCAAGCCATAAATGCTACTTTTGCCCGTTGGAGAAAGATTTAGACTTGACTAACGGAGACCTAAAAGGACCGTCAAGTTCACGGAACCAAATCACATTCGCATCACCGCTCCCCCCCCCCTTTTTCCTCCTAAGAAAAGGGAGAGAACTCACGAACATGTATCTCGCCTGAAACACAAATATGACAAGAGGGTTAACTGCTCCATGCATATTCACATGTATTAGCCTGGGAATGAGCATGAATATATAAGATGAATGAACATGATATATAGACATAATACAAAAAACTCCCACTATTGAATTACCTTATGATAATTGGACTCCAGACGTACCGCCTCCAACCATTCACTGGTCCGGCCATCAGTGACACAATCTGGTTGTCATCCTCTCGCTTGACCATGCCTGCTTTAGGTTCTTTCTTTACCGAATTGAAAAAAGGGTGAAGAGCAGTGTGGTCACTAACTATCGTCTCAAAACAGCTAAAGCGAGTGGATTGGCTGAGTCTGACACATCCCTCATGCAGTAATCCGTAAATGAGGACTCACAGTGCCATTGTGCAATGGCCATGATGTCCTCTAATGGAACACCACTGTAAAGGGCGGTCGAGGCGGCTATTCCTCTGACATCGTGTGCCCTTACGCCTTGCACCTGGTGCCCAGTCGCCATCTCGTGAGTAGTCTGAATGCATTTGACTACCCAATGAAAGATAGTATCCATGGATGCGGCGCCATAAGGCTTCTTATGGCAGATCCACAGATGTCTATCGTTCGACCGTAACGAGTCAGTCCATTTCTTGTACTTAGTCAAAGCATGGACCGGGCACCAGACACTGGCATCACGATCAAACCTAGTTAACTTCGGTATTATGATCGGTTTGCCAGGATATTTCAAAGATTGATTCTTTGACATAAACTACGCTCTTGGCAGAAGATGCAGACCCTCTCCAGAGACAATAAATCGGTCCCTCTCTGCCGAAAGCGCATGGATCTCACTGTGCCTTCTAGCTGAGGAAGCTGCCAATAGAAAAACCGCCTTTAGAGTCAAATGCTTTAGACTAGCCAAACGCAATGGTTCGAAAGGGTGCTTGGCCAGTACATTAAGCACTAAAGATAGACTCCAGGCTGGAATGACTACCGGGTGTCTCGGTCGGAGATTGCTCATTCCCTTCACCATCACATTTAACTGGGCCACCTCTGGACTATCCCTGTTGGCTAGACAAGGGATAACTGATGCCAAAGCTGACTTGTATCCAGCAATTGTGACGGGAGCTAGTCCTGAAAAGAACAGCTCACAGAGAAAGTCTACTATTTGCTGAATAGTGGATTGAAAGGTATCAATACCCTTTTCTTCACACCAGTCTGCAAATCTGTTAACCTTGTTGTTATATGACTTGAAGGTTGACCTCCTTCTCGCAGCCGCGATGAAATCAGCAGCCTTGCGAAAAAAGCCTTCCGACGTGGAATGTTGTTTGATAACATCCACGCAGTCAATTTGAACATTTCGGGACGCTCGTGTAGGAGGCGTCCCTTGGCCTGGGAGATTATGTTCGGAATCTCGGGCAACTGCACGGGATTTTCCACCAACAGATCTAGTAGATCCGTGAACCATGCCCTGCTCGGCCAATACGGTGCTATTAGCAGGACCAGACACGGTTCCTCCCTGATCTTCACCAATACCTTCGGCAGAAGAATGGTGGGTGGGTATGCGTAAGTGTGCATCCCTCTCCAGCTTATCGCCAGAGCGTCTGTATCGACGGCATTTGGATCTGGAATCGGTGAGACATAAGTCATGATTTGAGCATTTTCCCTTGTGGCGAACAAGTCCACGTTGGGTTTGCCCCAATGCTCGAAGATCCGTTGCAGAACTGGAGGGTTGAGGGACCATTCTGTTGGCAGAATTCTCTGTCTGCGAGACAAAGCATCCGCCAGAATGTTCAATCGCCCAGGAATGTGAGCTGCATTCAAAACAACCGAGTTATTCCTGCACCATTGAATCAAGTGCCACACTCTGATACACAGAGTGGGAGACCGGGCCCCGCCTTGGCGATTTATATATGATACTACAGTCGAATTGTCCGACCGTATCAATATCACCTTGCCCCTGATCATCGGAAGAAACTCTTCCAACGCCAGTTCCACTGCCATCATTTCCAACAGATTGATATGCAGCTGACTCTCTGGGAGAGTCCATGTGCCCGAGACCTGGTGTTCTTCCAGGCAGGCCCCCCACCCCTCCAGCGATGCATCCGTGTATACGGACAGCCGGGGGCGAGGTAGGTGCAGCGAAACCCCTACTAGGAGATTCTGACGCTCCTTCCACCATACAAGATGCAACATTATCGGCTCCAAAACTGGCACCAGTTTTGACAGGGGTTCTGTTCTCTGTTTCCACGGAGACATCAGATACAACTGGATAGGTCTTCGCATTAAAGCAGCATACAGGATCACCTGCTGCATGGAGACCATCATGCCCGGCATCTGAAGAAACCGCCTCGCCTGAATGTGGTTTCCCACTCGAAAACTCTTGAGGATGGCTAACAGAGACACCACTCTGGGCTCTGACAGGTACACCCTGCCCTCCTCGAGATCGAATCGCATCCCCAAATAAACGAAATGTTGAGTAGGCGTCAACTCGGATTTCTCCTCGTTGACTATCCAGCCTAGATCTGAAAGTAACCTCAGAGTCAGAGCAGTACCCACGCAACCTGGCTGCCGAGTCTGCCTTGATCAGCCAGTCGTCTATGTAGGTCTGTAGCACCACGTTCTCTTTTCTGAGAAACGCTGTCACCGCAAGGACCACTCTTGTGAAAACCCTTGGAGCTGTTGACAGGCCAAATGGGAGAACAATAAACTCCCATACTTGATTCTGAAACGCAAATCTCAGAAACCTGTGACAACTCCTGTTCATCGGAATGTGGAAGTATGAATCTTTCAGATCGATCGATACACACCACATTCCTTTCCTCAATCCCACCATTACCGACCTCGGCGTTTCCATCTGGAACCGAGGCGTATGGATAAACCAATTTAATGGCCTGAGATTGAGTACGGGTCTCCATCCCCCTGTGCTCTTGGGGACAAGGAACATGTTTGAATAGAAGCCTGGAGTAACCCTTTGCTGGTTTTATTGCTCCCTTCAGAAGCAAACCCGACACTTCCTTTTGAACGGCTTCTAACTTGTCTGGCTCCCTTGGTACGGGTGTCCAGACAGGTGCCAAAGACAGATTCTGTGGTGGAAAGTCCCACCACTCCGGCATGTAACCCTGGGATAACCAGCCCAGGACCAGACTGTCTGACGTCACACCTCGCCAGGCCTCGACGAAACGCATGAGCCTTCCACCCACCATAGACGCCTCAACGTCTAACGGGGTTGTCCGGCTCGCAGTCCGCTACCCCCCACCCCTTTCTTAACGAGAGAGAGAGAGAGAACCATTTCGGTCTTGGCACGGCGGGTATAACTGGCACCGCTGTTCCTGTCGCACAGGTGCGGTCCAGGCGGATATGAAGGGAGCTCTCGTACCCTCAGGTACGATCCGCTCCCTTCTGTCCGCCCTTTGAGGACTTACCCGTACCCCTCCCCTTGCCCTTCCCGCCTCGAGGGCGATCAGGAGCAACATTGGGGAGGGTAGGAGCCTCTACAACCTTCCTGGCTTTCTTAGCCAGTGGCGGCTGAGAAAATCCAGCTGAAGCAGAAGTCGCAGCAGGCTTAGCTTTGGCCTTGCCCCTATGATTCTTCTGCTTCTTTGGAAGTTGTCCAGCTAGCAGTTTCCCCACAGCCCCTAGTGTGTGCGCTTGCCACACTAGCTCCAGCTGTAGGTTGACTGCCAACCGATTCTGCGTGATGCTGGCCATATCCTCTAGGATGGCCCGCGCTTGGCCACCGAAGCTGCTAGGCCCTGTCAGGTGTGTCCCAAGAAGACGCTCCCTGACTGCCGTAGCTGGACGCATATGGTCAACAACCATTTGCCTCCTGGATTTGGTCACACGCGCCTGCACCCTTGCCAGTGCGTCCATAGACAGCACCAAGCTGTCATTCACGCACGAAAGCGCCACAGGTGGCACAGGGTGGCCTGCCCCCGCTTAAGCCCACACCGACTGAAGAAGGCGATAAGAGTGGTTGACAGCGCTCATAGCTGCCCTCACACCCTCATCACATAGGGACAGGACTTTCTCTTGGCGTGCCTGGGCCTTGTCCAGAAGTGCTGGCCGGGGCCACCCGCTCCGGCACTCTGAACACCCAGCACCCATCGGTCATCCTCGGTGACCGACGGTACCACACCATATCTGTCGTATTCCCCCCGCGGAATACGACACCTCGCCCGCACCTCCCTGGAGGCTGCAGGGAGCTGACCCTTGGTCATAAGGTGCTTGCTATAAATAGCATCCAACAACTCTATGAACCGTGGATCCAGTCCAACCGACTGGATCCGGGCAGCCGGCAAGATCCCCGTCCGAATCGATGCAACCGACGGATGGGG
Source organism: Chaetoderma sp. LZ-2023a (assembly GCA_034401795.1). Taxonomy (NCBI): domain Eukaryota; kingdom Metazoa; phylum Mollusca; class Caudofoveata; order Chaetodermatida; family Chaetodermatidae; genus Chaetoderma; species Chaetoderma sp. LZ-2023a. The sequence goes on along the minus strand of CM067365.1, from coordinate 28,546,803 downwards.
TGCATCCTCCTCGGCCGTGGCCGAAACCATCGACGGGTCAACCCTGGCTAGCCAAGCCAGAGCCTCCAACCAGTCTACTTCCGAGGAGGATACACCCGCAAACACGTCACCCGTTGACGCATTCACGGGCCTGCCAGCCACGGCCTCCCGGCAAGGAGCCATGGCTGACATGCCAGGCACTCCGGTACCAAACGGTTCCGCCGCCACCCCATGAAACACACCGGTCCATGGGGTAGGTCCGCACGGAAAACCGTACGCACCCGTAGCAGACACGGAACCGTGGCCAGACACGGGCGCCAATGGCACCCCACGTCTGACCACCAGACCAGGCAAGATAGGTGAGTACCACGCCCGGCCCGGCACACCCGTCACCGTATCGGCTGGCATCAAACCAACTGTCACAGGACCGGTGCCCGGTACCAGATTGGCCTCAACCATGGGCGGAGCCGCTGCCTTGACTTGCGCCAAGCCAGACAAATGGAGGACTGTTCCGTCCAGGACGGAATCGACCTCCATATTCTCCACCCGTGGTGTCACAGGCCACAGCAACTTCTCCTCCTCGGCCTCCTCGTCTTCAGACTCCGAAGAGTCGTCACTAGATGAGAAAACAGACACCTGATGAACCGGCTACCGCTACTGGACCACCCGGAGGTGGCCGCAGAGAGACAGAACCTGTCAGGCCGGAGCCAGACGGGACTGTCAGGGGGCCGTACGAGACGCCCCCCCCCCCCTCGGTAACCAGTCCAGAACCCTGTCCAAGGACAGGGTCCATACCAGGCATGGGGAGAAACTGCCCCCCAACCTTCGGTAGCAGTGACGACACCAGCGTGGGCAGAACGCTATGCAGAAAACCCTGCATAGCCGGACCGAACCACGCCGGCGGTGCCATCTCCGCCACCTCCAGCTGGGGACGTGGAGCACCCCCACCGGCCGAACCGGACGCTCCACGATTTAACCTCGGACCACCTGACCCCGCGTCAGACCCAGCCACATCCTTCTGGGCAAGGAACTTCACCATCATATCGACGGACCACACTGCGCACACATTACATCTATGATCTAGGTTACAGGGCGTACACCTAAAACAGACATGGTCCTTAAACACGACGCGTACAAACTTATGGCACTCGTCACATGATGGCGGGGTTGGCTTGGCCTATAAAATAAGCACAAACCTACAATAAGCAAGCGGAACGAGACACGGATGGAAGGCAGACAATTAATTTTCAAATAATTTGACCATAAATTAACTGTAACCCTCCCGCACCCCACCCCGCAATGTTACAGCAAAGATCGCATTGATTATGACGACAAGAACGAAGCGGTCATAAATACACCCATAATTGATCCTCCAGGATGTATCACGGCTCCAGGAATCACATCGCATAGCATTCGGGGTATATTTACCAATCAATATAAATTATACTCCTAACGAAAGCCGACACGATATGTGAAGAAACAACAAAATGTAAACAAACTGCTGTAGCACACGGTAAAACCGCAGACCACGCATCTAATCAAGAATTTTGAAACCACCGATCATTGCAAACCGATCGTGATCACACGTAAACTTGAACATTCCAAAGTTTCCGGTACCATTTTTAGTACGCAGCACCCAGAACAAGATGCGCGAATTAATGAAAAATTTTCTTCACATAAACATCCGAGCACCACGGGTGTGACGTCACCCGCTCGGAGCCTACGGAGAACGACGTCAGCCGATATTCGTGTTAGAAATGCCGTAGCAAACACCTATTTTCATATCTGCCGATCGCCTGTTGGGGTTTAAAGAAGGCGATCATCTGGCATATCTCGTTGTTAGCACACGTCCCAGATTCTTTGGGGTCAGAAATTGGAACATGCGACACAACGAAATTTAGAGACCTAAGTCTTTTAACTATGGATAATAAGGAATTTTACAACCTGGTTATCATCGGCGGTATTCTCCATTTTATCCAGTTATATCCTTTCAAGAACGCACAAACTATCAAATCACAGACAAAAGACTTAGATTTCTTTTCAAAAACTTTAAATCTCTCCCTGCAAAAAGCATGTATAGCTCTTGTTGCTATGCAAACAAGAATGAGCTCTATGGTAGACGGGTACTCGGCAGTTGGGAGCCGAGTACCCGGTTCCAAGGAGTCGGTAAAGCTTTCTAAGTCTAGTCCTAGAGCCAGCTGTCAAGGCCAGCTGTATATCAGAAGTAACAAAATGGTGAGTATTGATCGAAGGAGAATTGGTCTGTCTGATACAAGAAACAATATAATATTACAATATTGACAATATAACATGTAAACAATAACTATTTTGTAAATATAGATTTCAATATATTATCATAAGTTGTTTATTATGAGGTATTTGTCACTGTTTGTTGTCAGTGTGTTTGCTTGAACAATCTCTCAAGCGAATGTAGAATCTTGATGTTATTAAATGAATTTTATGTCGAGATGTCTGTAAATCTGCTAAAACTGTGTGCTTAAAATAAAAAAATAAAAGTAAAAATAAATAGATAGATAGATAGATAGATAGATAGAGAGATAGATATCCAGATAGTAGTACATTTATATTGCGTTGAACTCCATGCATGCTCTACGCGCATAAAAAATATGATGTTGTTCTCGCGATTAGAAAATAAGCTGAGACGTCAAATTATGTGTGAGCGAGATCCGTCAATTCATGATCCATTAATGAGATGTTTATTGTGTTTGCAGTGCTGCGTCACGCGCGGGTTATAGGTGACGGGGAAGGCACTGGTGTGAATCAGTTTAACCATCCTCGAGGCGTGGCTGTCAGTCCTGCTGGAGGCAGATTCTATGTCGGGGACACATACAATCACCGCGTGAAGATTTACAGTGATGACGGCGCGATCATCAAAACATTCGGAACAAAAGGTCAGCGTGATGGACAGTTTGGCTATCCTACAGGACTTGCTGTTAACAGTCACGAGCACGTCATCATAGCAGACTACAGTAATCATCGTATTGTGGTGTGTGATAGAGACGGTCAGTTTAAGTATACATTTGGCACAAAGGGATCAAACACAGGACAGTTTAATAATCCATGGGGCGTGGCTGTAGACATGTCAGATAACATGTATATCTGTGACTCGGCCAATAATAGAGTTCAAGCGTTCACGAGGACTGGTCAGTTTATCCGGCAGTTTGGCCGACGTGGAAGCGCACCAGGAGAATTGTCCAAGCCAGCTTATGTAACTGTTGCTATGACGACTGGCCACGTGTACGTGACAGAGAATGGTAACCACAGAGTCAGTGTGTTTACTGCTGAAGGTGACTTTATATTTACATTTAACACTACTGGAAAGGCTAATGGTGAGATGAGCCATCCACGAGGTATAGTCATAGATGAACATGGGTTTGTCATTCTGTGTGACGGTGGCAATCATCGTATTCAGGTGTTTGATGCTGATGGCAGGTTTATCTCTACATTCGGCAGTAAAGGTGCTAATAATGGACAGTTTGACTGGCCTCAGGACCTGGCCATCATGCAAAATGGTGACGTCATTGTCACTGAGTGGAGTAATGACCGGATACAGATTGTGTCTAAATAGACCTACAGATGATGAACCTTTAGTGTTCTAATGAGAGAAAGGAAGTTTATATTCAGGATGCTGTTGCTCAAAGATGTTTTTGTTTTAGACACTTGCAACCGCATCAACCGGAAATATCAAACAGCGACAGACATTTTCAACATAATAACTATTCTGTTGGATATTTTGAAAATAATTTGACTGAAATATGTTGCTGCCCGTGTAAGCAACAGCTTCCCATCAGATTAGTTTTAAAATATTCAGCATTTTAGCTGTAACAGTATGGTTGTCTTGAACTTGAGATTATTTCATGGTTGCTGTGGTTACTGGTGTGTTGAGGTTATTTCATGGTTGCTGTGGTTACTGTTGTGCTGAGATTATTTCATGTTTGCTGTGGGTACTGGTGTGTTGAGATTATTTCATGTTTGCTGTGGTTACTGGTGTGTTGAGATTATTTCATGTTTGCTGTGGTTACTGGTGTGTTGAGATTATTTCATGGTTGCTGTGGTTACTGGTGTGTTGAGATTATTTCGTGGTTGCTGTGGTTACTGGTGTATTGAGATTATTTCATGTTTGCTGTGGTTACTGGTGTGTTGAGATTATTTCATGGTTGCTGTGGTTACTGGTGTGTTGAGATTATTTCATGGTTGCTGTGGTTACTGGTGTGTTGAGATTATTTCTTGTTTGCTGTGGTTACTGGTGTGTTGAGATTATTTCATGGTTGCTGTGGTTACTGGTGTGTTGAGATTATTTCATGGTTGCTGTGGTTACTGGTGTGTTTAGATTATTTCATGCTTGGTGTGGTTACTGGTGTGTTGAGATTATTTCATGGTTGCTGTGGTTACTGGTGTGTTGAGATTATTTCATGGTTGCTGTGGTTACTGGTGTATTGAGATTATTTCATGTTTGCTGTGGTTACTGGTGTATTGAGATTATTTCATGGTTGCTATGGTTACTGGTGTGTTGAGATTATTTCATGGTTGCTGTGGTTACTGGTGTGTTGAGATTAGTTCATGGTTGCTGTGGTTACTGGTGTGTTGAGATTATTTCATGGTTGCTGTGGTTACTGGTGTGTTGAGATTATTTCATGGTTGCTGTGGTTACTGGTGTGTTGAGATTATTTCATGGTTGCTGTGGTTACTGGTGTGTTGAGATTATTTCATGGTTGCTATGGTTACTGGTGTGCTTAGCTTCACAATCAACTTTATGTTAGGAATGCACCTTACAAGTTTTAACTATTCCCCGCCCATGTCTAGCTATGCTCCACTCACACCTCGCGCCTGATGCGATCAATCGATCCCTGAACTCCCTGACTATCAATTTCGAGAAAACGATACAGGTAAGCTGTTAAATATTTTTAAAATAATTTGACTGGGTGGTGTTTCAAAATATTTAACAAAGTTTATTAAATGATAAAGCAATACAACCCATACACTAAATCAAGTCATTCATGACGTAATGATTATGACGTCAGCCTACATGTCACGTAGTTGATTATGACGTCATATAATTGATTGATGAAATGTATTCAGGAATTATGATTATTTGGTATCATTTTAGAGTTTCAGCGAGTCTAAGGATATTATGACATATATTGGTGCATATCACATGCATACCCGCATGTACGGACACAAGCACCCAGGATCCCGAAATCATAAAAAACATCGTCGTGTCGTG
>CM067365.1:28419455-28541079 GCA_034401795.1 Chaetoderma sp. LZ-2023a | reverse complement strand
ATAGATTGTAGACCCTTGCCATCCCGAATGTCCGTAGACCCGAATACAATACACTCATCCTCTGACGGAGCGAGGGTAATTAATACCACTTGCTAATGGGCCTTTTCAGGTTGTCTACCCATCATATCACGTCATATGACGTCCTAATTAATTAAGTGACGCGTAGGATAACGTCATAATAATGACGTCATGACTGACTCGATTTAGTCCATCTTAAATGCTTAATAATCTGACACGCTGTACGAATTGTATGTTTTTGTTATTTAATAAAAATGCTGTTGAATATGTTGAAAGTAATTTGACTAGGCGCTGTTGCTGCCATAGGCAACAACAGGACCCAGTCAATTTAGTGTCAAAATATTCCACGGCTTACCTGTATAGTTTTCTTGAAATTTATCGGCTAGAAGTTCAGAAATCCATCGATCCCAACTCGAGAGTGGTATGGGTGGAGTTTAGCTAGAGATGGGCGGGGCATAGCTAAACTAGAAAGGTGCATTGTGTTAATAAACCACCACAGTTTTCGGTGCTGTATTGTCTGTAGTATGTTCAGCCCCATAATTTACCCCACATAGACTTGAGCTTTAATATGCTAGTTATATTCCGAATCTAACAAATTCTAGATGAAGTAATTTTAATACGCAAAATTTAGCTTAAATGATGATGTATTCGTGGTTGGTTTTCGGTGCCCTACTTACCGTAATATGGTCGGTTCCAGACGCCTCACTCACATAGACGTATAGGAGTTTGAATATGCTAGTTACATTGGGGAATTTTAAAGAATTCGAATGTGATGTATTTTCGTAGCATGAGATTTCATCTTTGTTCCAATGTTGGCAGATCTGCGGTTTTCAATACCCTACCGTCTGCTATATGTGTGGCTACATAATTTCACCCATATGGTTAGATAGGGATATGAATATGCTAATGAATCTTGAGATTTCTACCACATAGTAATTTCGTAATATTCAATTTAGTAGCCACGGACAGTTGTCAAATGCCAACAATTTACTATATTCAGTATTAGAATCTCAGTTCTCGGTTTGTAAGCATTTTTTTTTTACATAAAGCTGTATATAACTGAATATGTACTACTGCTTTTGCACGATTCTACCATCAAGTAATGTGGTAATATGTAGCTACATATTCGCCATATGGCCCCATCGTAATATGGTTGGTTCACATTCACCACATTCAGATAGGTGTCGATGTGTCCTGACATATCGCTCATAATGGGTCCGGCCCAGAATATCACCCATATGGTTAGATAGGTATAGGGATAAGCTTACGACGTAGTTAGATTAAAAGATTTCGTAACGTAAATAAGCTCAAACTTAGGCTAATTCATGGTTTTCATTGCAATACGTTCACCCCCAGAATTTCATCCACAAATACTTATAGGAAATATGCTAGTTGTATTCCGAATGAAAAAAAAATCTACTGGAACGTAATTTCATAGTACACAATTCCATACCGAAAATTGGCGCAAATTCTGTCAGATCAATGATTTTCTGTCTTGGCGCGTTGGTCGGTGGAAAGATGTCTGGTTGCTGATGCCATGCGGAGTTGCAGTATGACGGTTAGAGGATTGAATCGTGGCAGATGCATCCACAGATAGTCCCACATAAATCATCAGAGTGTCAGTATATCAGAGATGTGAAAGCTGGTCAGCCAAACCTAGACTTTTTGTCTTGCCGCGGTGGTCCAGTGGAAAGATGTCTGGTTGCTGATGCCATGCAGAGTTGCAGTATGACGGTTCGATCCTCGACCGAGGAGATGGTGATCAACAAATTAAACAAATGGGTGCATGACTGTTGGCTGGTTAGCATGTGGAAATTGAAGCCGCACGTTGCCAGTGCGTCAATAAAATAAATACATATACTCCCCAGAGCCGTGATGGAGTCAGAGTACAATAGGCTTAAAAAGTCTAGGATTGAATCGTGGCAGATACATCCACAGATAGTCCCATATAAATCGTCAGAGTGCCAGTATGTCAGACATGTGAATGCTGAGCGGCTAAACCTAGACATTTTCTCTTGGCGCGGTGATCCAGTGGAAAGATGTCTGGTTGCTGATGCCATGCGGAGTTGCAGTATGACGGTTCGATCCTCGACCGGGGACATGGTGCTCAATAAATTAAACTAATGGGTGCATGACTGTTGGCTGGTTAGCATGTGGAAATTGAAGCCATGCATTGCCAGTGCGTCAATAAAATAAATACTAATAAAGTATCAAAGGTTTAAAAAATGTTTACTGTACAGTAATTTCCAATAATGTACTATATTCGGTATCAAAATATCACTACATGCCTTGTAGCCAGTTTTCGAACATAAGGCCATGTAGAACTCACTATGTTCTCGTTCTGTGCGAAATATTGTAATAATTCTACCACCAACTATTTATTATAATGTGAAAATATATCTATATATCCCATATTATTAGCTGCGTATACTGGTAGAACCTGACTTATCAGGCTAATACCCTAACATGTGTACATATGGTCAACAAGATCGTCATCATTACAATGGTTGAGGCCGATTCAGGCCTTTTTGTCGAGCAAAAATATTTGATTTAATACTTTGTCACTGTTTCCAGTAAAGATATCGTTTAATAGGTGACATAGATACGATAGCTAAATGAAACAGATCACGATGTCGTGGCTGTTTCCCACTGGGTCTTCAGTCAGAATGTTTTCTACTATATCATTTTCGTTGAAGAAAACTAGATTCACAGTATTGGTTCTATCCTGGCCACTTAACTGTGTTGAAAAGGTTATCTGTCGGTACAGATCGGGGTCCTGTATTGTATCAAAAATATACTTGCTTTGTGCATTTCACTCGCATTGCAGTGTATATTTCACCAATATATTTCCGGGTAATAAACTCTTCACGTCTGTTTAAGAAGGTATCAAGACTTAGGTTTAAAATATTCTTTATAGTCTTCTTTAATATGTTGGAATGGGTGTCAGGACCTGTTCTACTTATTGCGCCGATTTTCTACTGACTGTGTTGCCAGTTCTGTTGATTTCTTTATCTTTACAAGTTGTTGATACCTAATGACCCACATTTGATCTGTTACTCTCTGTTGATGCAGTAGTGCAATTTTCTCATCACTGGCTGCTCTTAATTTTGTCTGTTCCTCTCTCTGTCAGTTTGGCCTGGGGAAAAAGGATGGATGGAAAAATTGTTGGACTGACCAAAAATATAAGCTGCTTTTCCTAGCCCATAAGCTAGTACTGCCCATATCTTTTTGCAAGAAATATTCCTTCTTTTGCGGTATTGTCCGCCTATATTTTTGTCATGAGTGGCGTGTATGCCTTTATATAACTTAATTTTTCATGAAACAGTTGAGTTTATTCTCAGAATTATAATACCCTCCGGGCACGCTATTTACCATTGATGCCTTGCATCAATATGTGTACTTGTCAGCTTATTGTTTTGTATCTATACCGTTTAAGCGGTATGTATTTATAGATTGTTTTAATGTTCGTTAGTTAGATATGTTATTTATTTTTTGGTGTAGTATTAATCAGGCTTACTAGTTCACCAGTTGTTGGGTTTTTTGGGTGGGGTTGGGGGTGGGGGGGAAGGGGGTTGGAAGGTTTTTTAAAGAAGTTCCTCCGTGAAGTTTGTCCGGCTGCGTGTCAGCGTCGGATTTTCACCAAAAAAAATGTAGTAGTAGTAGTAGTAGTAGTAGTAGTTGTTAATATTGTCAACGCGCTGGCTTAGAATCTTCAATAATTGAAAAAATTGAAAATACTTTTATTTATCTTAATGCCTGAGATTTGTCAAAATACTTGTTTATTTATTTAATGTACATTTGCAGGCACATACAATATGAGACAAGGTCATTCCTGAGAATATGCCACTGGAATGACTGTCTCAGTCTCCGAGCCAGTCATTACAGTGGTACATTTTCAAAAATACTCCAAACCCGGCCGGTAAATGGACATTCCACAAGATCACTACAGGGGCCGCTTTTTGCTGACTTCGTCATGAAAGTGTTAATGTTGAATAATTGAGATGGATGTTCTGGATAGCTATTTGAGTTTTGCTTTTTCCAAGATGTCTCATAGATTCGGATTTTTCTTAAACGCAATTACTGGACGCTTGTTGAACGGTTTCTTCAGTTACTCATCTTTCAAGATTTTGGAAATTTCAACGTTTTTGCGTTTATAGGTAAGAATGAATGGAATTTTGTCACGTTGAGCAGATAAGCCTGGGACCGATTTTATTCCCCATGTCCATTGCGTTTCGAGTTCATTAATCCAAAACGATTCTCGAAGTTTTCTCTGTTTATCAGTTTCTTCTGCCGTATCTGAAAGGGGTGGCTGTTCAACCGGTATAATTTCAAAGTCATGAGGGACTGAATGGTCAGGAAGATTAAAATGTTCGGCAACATGTGTGTCTTCATCTAGCCTAATATCTGAAAATGTGTCGAGTTGCCAGCCATCGTAATGGACATTTCGTTTCACCGACATACTGTTTTGGCACTATTTGCATGATATTAGATAAACAACATCTTCAGAGTCGCAATTTAGATTACACTGAAGTTGGAACTTGCTTTTGTTCTGAAAGCTCGTGAATGTGTTCTGGTTCGGTAGAAATTTATCTAACTAGAGCACGCTGCTTCAAAGTTTTTCCTATCACTAGAATTCCTGTGAAAACGGATAATTTGCGATTTTACAATTCCTTTAAAAGTAAGTGGCGGATGGAAAGATTGTTTGTGCAGTAGCTGATGCGAATTGGTTGGTTTGAAATAGACTTTGTATTCTAAGTAGCCAGTTGTTTCATAATTTAGACCTTTATATACAGTTACGTCCAGAAAATCTACGGATATCTGGTCAATGTTTGCTTTTAATTTGATATTTGGATCGTGATTGTTCAGAATTTCGAAGCATTCGGCAAACTCTGCCTTTGTTTGCTGCATTTCCCTAAGCTAAGTTCTAATAGAGCTATTACATCTCTGTCTGGCCTGTTTGTATCTGAGTAGTTCACGAATGCTTTACGAATAGAATTTATACCCTTCTGGATGTCAATGTATGTATACATAGCATCGATGTCAAGCATGACCATGAATGAATTAGGAGGTATCCATGTCTCAGAGACATGGGATAAGAAGTCTTCTGTGTTTTTCAAGAAGCTGAACTATTTGATATTGCCTGTAGATGGTAGTCGATGTAGTCACTGATTCTATAGGATTCTGAACCACCATCTGAGGTTATAGATCGCCTGGGTGCCGACATCGGGCCCATCCACGAATCTATGGTTTATGAATTTTTGGCAAAAGATAGAAAGTCCGTGGTTTTGACTCAAGCTTAGCAAAAAGATATTTATGTTGCTTTTCGGTGATATTCTTGCTAGCGAGCAATTTTTTTAGAATCTCATTAAATTTGCTGCAATTAGTTTGCCAAAGTGGTTCGTTTAGTTTCTGGTAAGGCTTTGGGTTACTAAGGTGTCGTTGTGTTTCATGTTTATAGTTCTATAAAAAGATACGTATGTTGCCTTTCGGTGATATTCTTGCTATCGAGCAATTTTTGTAGAATCTCATTAAATTTGCTGCAATTATTTTGCTAAAGTGGTTCGCTTAGTTTCTGGTAATGCTTTGGGTTACTAAGGTGTCGTTGTGTTTCATGTTTATGGTTCTCTTTAAGCATTATTCCAGTAGCCGATCCTTTATCTGCAGGTTTGATGACAATTTCGCAGTTTTTAGACAATTCGATTAGGACATGGCGTTTCTCATTGGGTAAATTTGGTTGATCGTTGGGAAATGTAGAATTTTTGAAACGTTCGAAAAATAGTTCTATGCTTTCACAGATCGCTGGGTCAACGAGTTTTACGTTTGGTGCCCAGCCAGTTGTTTTCAATGAATGGTGGAATGTTACTATTAGAGTTACGAAAGAAGTCTGCTGACTTAATACGGTGACTAAATTCGGATGTTTCCATACAGCCATTATCTAAAAGAGCATCCAAACCTGTTTTAGGTTTTGTTGTTAGGACAAACGTCAGGCCGAAATTAAGCAGTGACTGCTCTGCTTCACCTAATGGGGAGCCAGTTAGATTGACAATATTACTGCCCAGTCAGTCCTGTTTCCGGGCGGATTTGCGAATTTAAGCCAGGCAGAATACATAGAGTTAGCTGTCTTTTCAGTCCAATGTATGTTATCCTTAACAACATTCGGAGAGTCTAAGTGCAGGAATGACAGTCACAGATCTTGATGATTTAGCCGTCGAATTGAGGGACTGAATCGCCAACCTTTGCTGAGCTGTCAACCGACTTGAATAGTAAAACTTTGCGAAATAAATCGTGGTCTTTGGTAATTTTTACTTGATCGCACTGAAAAGCAGCATTAATCTATGTTTTGAACTAGAGATGGGTTCATTCATATCATTAATACGATATTTATCACTATTTTCGCTGGTTTAAATGATCTTGTGTACTTTTGAACTAGTCCTCTAGCATGACACGATTTAGCTCGTTGTGTTTCAGGGTGGGGCTCAACATTAGTGTGACTCAAGTTCGAAGCTCCAAAGATGAGTACTTTGTACAGGTAGCCGCCAGTCCATTTAATTTCGATTTCATGACGAAATTTCCAAAATGTGTTTCTCTCCAACATGGTTGAATGTTTGGGCCTATTTGCAAATTTGATAGGACGCACCTCTGGTGTATTACTTGGACCTGGAGTTGGAGAGAATCTGGGCTGTGACAGTTTCCCTGTTGGGGATGGAGTCTTGAGACCCGATGGTTGACTGTTTTGTGGGGATTTTTTAGACGCATCGGTCCGTGGACCAGATTAGCTAGCATTAAGTCTTCCCCTCTGTGGCAAGGGCGGATATTTGTTTGGGTCATTTAGATTGCCTAGTGGAGAATCAGGTAGTGGAATTAATGATGTATCAAATATCAGATCTCTATGGCTAGAATCTAATGGTAGCAGTGGAAAGGTCTTATTGTCTACTCGTTTTGTGACTGGCGGCGTAGTTTCAGTAGGTGATCGGAGACGTTTTTAATTTGTGATTGTGGTGCCACAGTTGGTATCGTGACAAGAGGCCTGGCTCTTGCGAGATTTTGATTCTGAGTTGGTTTCTAAGATGGATCTATTGGTCGCTTAAAACCGTAAAAAGAACTAATCGCATTAATGTCGAGCTTTCTATTATAATTGTTTCTGGCCCAGCGTATAGCATTGGAGTTAGCATGACCTAGGTCTAAATGTGGCATTGTCTGTGTGAGGACTACTTCAGTTCTAATACTACCAAGTTGCTTATTATAGTTTTTTAATATGGCCTTAATAGTAGATTTTGCCAGCTCAAAATTTACATTCCAGATCACAAAGTAGATGTCATCATTACAAACTCCATTCAGTTCTTTCAACTTCATGCTAAGCCCATCAGGGAGAGTTTCGGCATCTAAATGCCTACGTAGCATAGTAATATGGTGGAAGCACTGAATTAGTTGGTAATAAAGCTTTACCAGGCGCGCATGCTCAGATGAACCTTCATGATGATCTTCATTCTTCCTACGACCATTCTTTCTCGCAATAGTCATTCAGACAGGCAAGCGTTCAATCTAACTAGCAATCAAACAGGGAATTGATCAGGCAAGAAAAATTAGATCAGGCAAACTCAGATTCAAGCAGACACAAGCATACACATCAATTACAAATTTAACCAATATATTACTTACACCTGAAAGACAAATTATAGAATTAACATGTAATATAATAGGATTACTCAGTTTGGTTATCTCACATGGACCATGTTTGGTTGATGCTATCTCTCCCGAATACAATGAAAACAATCAATTACATGGGGCATGTCCTAAATGAATGACTGTCATGTTCTTCATATGCACCAGCTCATCTTCATCACTTATTTGCACGCGACTTTGTGTGTTTCATAAGGTTACTTCCCTGTTCTGCCTTTTTGACATCATTTAACAATGTCATATTCTGTTTTTTTATTACAGTCATTTGCGAGTCACATGGAACATTTTAAAGGATTTCTCTCTCTCTCTCTCTCTCTCTCTCTCTCTCTCTCTCTCTCTCTCTCTCTCTCTCTCCTCTCTCTCTCTCTCTCTCTCTCTCTCTCTCTCATAACAAACATTGATGCACTTCGATTCAAAGGACAGTGATGAGGATAACAAGCGCAACTCCAAGAAAAGAAGATGGGGACTTATCAACTCTACCTTCCACCGAGAGTTTACCTTTGTGAGTAAATATAATTATGGTTAGCTATCAGGTATGGATTTCGAAAGGAGTCCATCTACCAAAAGAAACTTAGGGGAATGGATGGACTGTAATAGGCGAACAAGGAGTGGAACTCAACCGGTGTGAAACGAGCTTTTGCCCCATAATCTGGCAGCTATTCTAAAGAGTGAACGTGACAAGATCGAATGAACTGGAAGTCAGTTCAACCGACGATGATACAAGCAATGAATTTGATGAATCAGCATCTGACATTGACTATTTGAAAGATTTCCTTCCATATGTTGAAATGCAGTTAGCATATTTATTGTTTGATATATAGAAGGTACAAATGCCAAAATTTGAGTGCTCATTTATCACCGTGATTTATTTAGATGCAATGTTATATTCTTTTAATTTTTCATTACCGCATAATTGCATTTTCCAACAATTTAAAAAATGGACATGTCAGTTGCCAGATTAACACCATTCCATGAAATATAGGAATATTGGCCCTTTCGATTTGCCAGATGATGTCTATCAGTCACTTTTCAAGATGTTATTACCAAAGTATGAATTCCTTTATTAACACTTTGGCGGTCACAAAAATGCGCAGTTCCTTGATTTTAGGAAGCGACCAGAATTGGCGAGCTTTTGCCCTCTGCTGACCTAGGTTCTCACCTGATTTACACATGGCATATATGAAATTGTAGGGGCAACGACAGGGAATATTTTGAGTGGTCATTCATTTCTCAATCCTATGAGGATGTGATGTTATGTTCACATAATTTTTTTCTGTACCCCATAATTGCATTTTAATGGGCATGTCAGGTGTCATACTAACAGCATTTAAATGACAGAAGTGGTCATTGGGCCATTAGATTCGCCAAATCCTGTCTATTACTCACTCTTCAGAATGGTAACATCAAGATATTCATTTATTATCACTTTGTCAGTAACAACAAGGCACATTTACTCTATTTTAAGCATCAGTCAACATTGGTGACCGTTTTGCCTCTGGTGAATTAATTACTTGACTGATTGACATTTAACATGTATGAGATTATGGAGACTACCACAAGGAATATTGTATGTGGCCAGTCCTTACTCTAGCTTAGGTAGATGTGAAGGGATGTTCATTTTATTTTTAGTAGCACATAATTGCATTTTTTTCGTTATTTTCAAAAATGGGCATTCCGTCAGTCGTCATATTACCAATATTTAAAAAATAATTTAAGATTAGTCCTTTAATTTTGTCAGATGGAGTCTAATTTACTCACCTTTCAGAAGGTTAACATCAAGATATTCATTTGTTATCACGTTGTCAGTCACAACAAGGCACAGTGTCCCATTTCAATCAGCTAACGAAATCGGTGACATTTTTACCTCTAGTGACCTAATTACTTGACTTATTGACATATAAAATATGTGAAGTTATGGAGAACTCTATAAGAAATATTTTAAGTGGTCAGTCCTTATTCTAGATTATGCATATATGTGAAGGTATGTTAATTTCATTTTCAATATCCATAATTGCATTTCTTGTTAATTTCAAAATGGACATTCTGTTAGTTGTTATGTTAACAACATTTCATGAAGTAAATGAACATTGGGCCTTTCGATATGTCAGGTGGAGTTTAATAGTCATTGTTCTCTGCAGAGGTCTTGAGAAATGTCCATTTGCAGGCCAAGAGAAGACTATTTTTGAAAATGTACCACTGGAATGACTGGCTCGATAACCGAGCCAGTCATTCCAGTGGTAAATTTTCAAAAATAGTCTTCTCTTGGCCTGCAAATGGACATTCAATAAGTAAATAATTTAAATTTTTTGAACAAATTTAGTCATTAAAGGCTTAAGAAACTAACATCAAGATAATACTTTATTATTACTTTGTCAACACAACAACACACATTTATCAGATTTTATACAGAGGGCAAAATTGTTGACCTTTTGAGCTCTGCTAACCTAATTCACTTTTCCAGAGTACCCACCCATCATATGACGTCATAATGAACTGCGTGATGTGTACAATGACATCATAATGAATGACGTTGACATCGATAAGTACGTCACGAACGCATATTTGAAGACGGTTTATGCGTTGTTGTACAAATTGTTTGCTTTTACTATTTAATAAATATTCTGTTGAATATTTTGAAACTAATTTTACTGGGCGCTGTTGCTGCCATAGGCAGCAAATATTCAACAGCGTCCCTGTATAGTTTTCAGGAAATTGATAGCTAGGGAATTCGGGGATCGATCAATTCCAACACGGCGAGGTGTGGGTGGAGCTTAGCTAGAGATGGGCGGGGCATAGCTAAAAATGGAAAGGTTCATTACCTTACGGATTTGCTTATATATAATATAGAAAATAGTAGAGGAGCATAAGAACAGCATTTTGAATGGTCATTTGTGTGTGTGTTGTAATATTTAAGGCGTTTATATGCTAGTTCCCAATGCTAGGGTCTAGACTCACGCCTGGCCTTTATGGTTTCTGTTGAATTCTTGTGAATTCTTGTGACGTTGGTTTGTGCATTAGCGTGTGTGTGTGTGTGTGTGTGTGTGTGTGTGTGTGTGTGTGTGTGTGTGTGTGTGTGTGTGTGTGTGTGTGTGTGTGTGTGTGTGTGTGTGTGTGTGTGTGTGTGTGTGTGTGTGTGTGTGTGTGTGTGTGTGTGTGTGTGTGTGTGTGTGTGTGTGTGTGTGTGTGTGTGTGTGTGTGTGTGTGTGTGTGTGTGTGTGTGTGTGTGTGTGTGTGTGTGTGTGTGTGTGTGTGTGTGTGTGTGTGTGTGTGTGTGTGTGTGTGTGTGTGTGTGTGTGTGTGTGTGTGTGTGTGTGTGTGTGTGTGTGTGTGTGTGTGTGTGTGTGTGTGTGTGTGTGTGTGTGTGTGTGTGTGTGTGTGTGTGTGTGTGTGTGTGTGTGTGTGTGTGTGTGTGTGTGTGTGTGTGTGTGTGTGTGTGTGTGTGTGTGTGTGTGTGTGTGTGTGTGTGTGTGTGTGTGTGTGTGTGTGTGTGTGTGTGTGTGTGTGTGTGTGTGTGTGTGTGTGTGTGTGTGTGTGTGTGTGTGTGTGTGTGTGTGTGTGTGTGTGTGTGTGTGTGTGTGTGTGTGTGTGTGTGTGTGTGTGTGTGTGTGTGTGTGTGTGTGTGTGTGTGTGTGTGTGTGTGTGTGTGTGTGTGTGTGTGTGTGTGTGTGTGTGTGTGTGTGTGTGTGTGTGTGTGTGTGTGTGTGTGTGTGTGTGTGTGTGTGTGTGTGTGTGTGTGTGTGTGTGTGTGTGTGTGTGTGTGTGTGTGTGTGTGTGTGTGTGTGTGTGTGTGTGTGTGTGTGTGTGTGTGTGTGTGTGTGTGTTGATCGTTGTCTCGATTTTGTCTCATGTTGCCGTTCTTGTCCATGGCTTTTCTGTTGCTCCTCATGCTTGGGCGTGGGGGATGGGGAGGGCCTAACCTGGCCCTAACGGGGGTGGGGAAGGGATGGGGTAGGTGCTGGGTCGGGGAGGGGGGGGGGGCAAGTAGGTGCGTGCGGTCTTATGACCTGATGTACCCAAGGGGGGGGGGGGGGGAGCTTTAGGTCAGAGACCTCCCGGCCCCTTTTGGGGGAGTGGGGAGGTTGGGTTGTGGGGGTCTTTCGGGTCCTGGGACCCATTTGCTCTTCTGGCCATCATCCGAGCAGGCACCAGCGTGCACTTGTTTGATTTTGATTGATTAGGCAGCCCGTATGGTGACTGTGTCCGTCCGAGGACGAACTCGATCAGTCATCCGGGTTGCATCCCTCCATAGTCCCATCGAAAAGTCCGAAAGATTCTAATTCTAGCAATTTTGTTTTGATTTTGTAATCCGTATGTTGCGTGGTTACATCCGAGGACGAATCCATTCAGCATCCGGTTTACTTTGATTATGCCGAAATTTCTTGCCTACCTAACCCTAGCTCACGTTCACACAGTGATGGGCACTGTATGACGGGACCTCAATTTAAAGTGCCATCCGAGAAGACTGATAAATGGTCATTTGCTACTTTACTATGATTATATCGAAAGTGATCGGCTTCGTTATGGGTTATACGTCCAACTTTAAATCATATAAAAACAGTAAGTCCCAGTATAACGTGTGATAACGTATATATTATTAGTCAGTATAGTTCAACGTAACGGAAAATATTGTTTGGCTGATTGGGGTGGGATGGGGATGGATGGGGTAAACTGTTACATATTTTGAAACTAAATTGACTGGATGCTGCTGCTGCAACAAACGCCAAATCAAATTAGTTTCAAAATATTCAACAGAATGTTTATTAAATAGTAAAGACATACAATTCGTATAACTGAAGGACTTAGTTACGCCATTCATTACGCAATTGACCTTTCCAAGTTTATCCTTCCATCATATGACGTCATAATCAACTACGTGCCGTGTTTTATGATGTCATAATCATGACGTCATGAATGATTCGAAATAGTCCGTCTTTAGGGCGTAATAGCCCGACACGTTGTACGATTTGCATGTCTTTACCATTCAATAAACATTCTGTTGAATATTTTGAAACTAATTTTACTGGACGCTGTTGCTGCCATGGGCAGGGAGTTCAGGGATCCATCGATCCCAGCACGAGCGGGGTGTGGGTGAAGCGTAGCTAGTGATGGGCAGGACATAGCTAAAACTGGAAAGGTTCATTGCAGTAAGATCGTCTCTAATGAGTAATGACTATGGATTCCAATTCTATGAGCTAAGGATACTCAATCATCATTAATGATGGCGCTATAGAAATCTCTTTTTCTATGCAGGAAATTAAAGAAGCCTTTTGACACATACTTAGCCGGAGGCAATTTTGTTTTTATTGTTACCATTTAATTAACCGCTTTCTAAACATTCTGGTCAATAAGATAAATGGAAAAATGTGGGTTTCACTCCTCTACTACCACATGGAGATTGTGACAACGACGACCATTTAGAGATGAAGAGTTTAGTAATAAGTGCAGGCCCAAAACAACATTTATTTTACGTTTTACAATAGAGAAACAACTGCCAAATAATTTTGTTTCAAAATATGCAAAGCGTTGTCTTTGGAGAAATGGTTAGATAATGGAAATAAAAACACACGATTATATGTGAGTTTTCTCCATAATTAATGGTCATCCATTCTGCTGCTTGTAATTATTTGAGCGCAAATCATCCTGTGTATTAAAGAAAATTCACGCGCCGATTTAACCATTGCGGATTCAGACACAGATAACGACAAAGTGCAACATATCCACCCCACTCCCCACCTATCACACACACCCCTCCACCCCGGAATATGTATGCATGCATCATGCATATGCATGTATGTAACCATGCATATATGTAACGCCACTTTGTAGTTTGGAATAAGAATGCGTTGGTGGCGCGCGTCTGGGTTCTAGCAAATTGTGGCTGACCTATGGTTAGATTGGGGTTAATATTAGTTACACCTGTGTTTAGCTGTGGGTACAGATTGTTATCACGCGTGCAAATGTTGTATTTCCAGAGCGCAGCCAGGGAAAAACATTTTATATTTCCGCGAGCGTAGCGAGGGAAATATAATTGTTTGCGCGTGTGGTAACAGCCTGTACCCACGGCTAATCACTGCTGTAACGAATTTATTCCCCCTCAGACGTCTGAGGGAGATATTTCATCATAACGTGACATTTAGATAAGCAATTCTTGAATTAGACATATCGACAGCGAAGCCAAACGGTTAGATATGTTCATAACTGACGCAGCATGAACCATTATAGTGTAGACCTAATATCATCCCGTTCATGTGACGTTTCAGTGTCAGATTTGTTGACGCCATTAGCAGCTGTAGGATGTGGGTTTGCTGACGCAGGGGTGTCCTCAATGTTTGTAAACGTACTGTCACCGCAACTGTCAGCTGATCTATCTTTTCTACACAGATAGATGCATAACCCATTTCATATCGATATGTTGTTTAATGCAATTGACACGCTCGTCACACTTAAAGATGGCAGATCAATATTCTCGGGTTGAGATATGCAACAGTTTGATGGTTATTAATTCGATAGCTATGCTAAATTCATCGCTCTGTCGGGTCTTAAATTCGTTACGGAAGCGGTATGCACAGCCTTGCTACAGCAATGGCACCCAGTCAAATTAGGTTCGAAATATGCAACAGCTGTCCTGTATAGTTGTTTTGAAAATGCCGAATATTGCGCATATCTGCCAATTTAGAGACAGGCATATTATTATAATAAGCGTTATGGCTAGCTGCGCAGTAAGGGTAAAACACGCTTTTCGTGCGGGGGGAGGGGGGGGGGGATACCGTGTGGTATTGCCCTCGCGTGACGGAAATCCCAGATCATACATCCCTGATCTTAACCAATCAAATAACAGCATTTGGTCATGTGGCATTGCTGAGGAGCAATAATAATGTATGATTACTGTATTCTGCGGCTGTAGTCGTAGAAACACCATACAGGTATAATTAGTCTTTCTTCGCGTTTGGCCACTGTGTCTTCAGCCAAAATCTTTAGCTTCTTCAGGTCCATTCTTGATTTGAGTGTACCGAGTCGTGGTTTCTTGAGATCACCTCGAAGCACGCTTACCAGATTTATACAATGACATCCTCTCCTGTCGTTATATTTGCTGGCTCCCAGTAAGGCGAATTCCAAGGCTCTCTGCGCTGGTGTGTCTTCTGGCATCCTTAGCATATGGCCAAGCATGGACCATCTTTGTTGGGCGACTTTTACGGACAGCGGCGATGTATTACACATCTTGTCTAGTGCATCGTTGGAAAATATGCTGCCTGGCCATCGATGTCCAATGATGGTGTGTATGTGTTTGCGTTGGCTATCATAAAGTTTGGCTGCCAAGTTATTTCGGTTATACAGCATCAAGGATACGCAGGTTGCGTTTTATAAACGTAGTCCTTTTGTCAAAGACATCTTTGTTCTATGAATCCCCTCCACGAGGCACGGTGCCGCAATGTCAGCAGTACTACAAAGCAGTGAGCCCAAGATTTTACTTTTCCTCTATGGTCCGCCGCCACGAAGTGGGTCGTCATTTTCTTTAGTTTCCTGCTTTGTAGATAGGTATATGTGGGTGAACTCTGTTTTGATATGTATATGTGGGTGAAATCTGTTTTGGATTCATTGATAAAGAGATTCTCAATTTTTTGTTTTCTTGCAGCTATTGGGAGAAGTTAGTCAAGGTGTTTCTTTTCATCGATTATGAAGTCCGCGTCGTCAGTATATTGCATCTCTAGCGGCATAACTGGTACTACAGCATTCTGAGGGGGGGGGGGGGTACATCATTCTGAGAGGCTACAGCATTCTGATGGGCTACAGCATTGTGAGGGGCTACAACATTGTGAGGGGGATGGGGGGCTACATCATTCTGAGAGGCTACAGTATTCTGAGAAGCTACATCATTCTGAGGGTGGGGGGTACATCATTCTGAGAGGCTACAGTATTCTGAGAGGCTACATCATTCTGAGGGGCTACATCATTCTGAGGGCCTACAGCATTCTGATGGGATAAAGCATTCTGAGGGCTACAGCAGTATGATGTGCTACAGCATTGTGAGGGGCTACAGCATTGTGAGGGCTACAGCATTGTGAGGGCTACAGCATTGTGCGGGGCTACAGCATTGTGAGGGGATACAACATTCTGACGGGCCACAGAATTGTGAGGGGATACAGCATTGTGAGGGCTACAGCATTCTGATGGGCTACAACATTGAGGGGCTACAACATTGTAAGGGGCTACATCATTGTGAGGGGATACAGCATTGTGAGGGGCTCCAACATCCTTAGGGGCTAAAGCATTCTGATGGGCTACAGAATTATGATGGGCTACATCATTCTGATGGGTTACAGCATTGTGAAGGGCTACAGCATTCCGATGGGCTACATCATTCTGATGGGCTACATCATTCTGATGGGTTAAAGCATTGTGAAGGGCTACAGCATTGTGAGGGGCTACAACATTGTGAGGGGCTACAGCATTGTGAGTGACTACAGCATTCTGAGGGGCTACAGCATTCTGATGGGCTACATCATTCTGATGGGTTACGTTACAGCATTGTGAAGGGCTACAGCATTGTGAAGGTCTACAACATTGTGAGGGGCTACAGCTCATTGTGAGGGGCTACAACATTCTGATGGGCTACAGCATTGTGAGGGGCTGCAACATTCTGATGGGCTACAACATTGTGAGGGATACAGCATTGTGAGGGGCTACAGCATTGAGGGGCTACAGCATTGTGAGGGACTATAACATTCTGAGAGGCTACACCATTGTGAGGGCTACAGCATTCGGATGGGATACAGCATTGTGAGGGCTACAGTTTTGTGACGGGCTACAGCATTGTGTGGAGTTGCAGCATTGTGAGTGGCTACAGCACTGTGAGGGCTACAGCATTGTGAGGGCTACAACATTGAGGGGCTACAACATTGTGAGGGTCTACAACATTGTGAGGGGCTACACCATTGTGAGGGGCTACAGCATTGTGAGGGGCTACAGCATTCTGATGGGATACATCATTATGATGGGCTACAACATTGTGAGGGGCTACATGATTGCGAGGGGCTACAGAATTGGGAATGGTTACAGCATTGTAAGGGGCTACAGCATTTTGAGGGGCTATAACATTCTGAGAGGCTACAGCATTATGAGAGGCTACAGCATTGTGAGGGGCTACAACAGTCTGATGGGCTACAGCATTGAGAGGGGCTACATAATTGTGAGGGCCTACATCA
Organism: Chaetoderma sp. LZ-2023a; assembly: GCA_034401795.1. Taxonomy (NCBI): domain Eukaryota; kingdom Metazoa; phylum Mollusca; class Caudofoveata; order Chaetodermatida; family Chaetodermatidae; genus Chaetoderma; species Chaetoderma sp. LZ-2023a. Next base: position 28,524,178 of record CM067365.1, on the reverse strand, counting down.
TTGTAAGGGGCTACAAGATTGTGAGGAGCTACAGCTTTCTGATGGGCTACAACATTATGATGGGCTACATCATTGTGAGGGACTACAGCATTGTGAGGGGCTACAGCATTGTGATGGGCTACAGCATTGTGATGGGCTACAGCATTGTGAGGGACTACAGCATTGTGAGGGGCTACAGCATTGTGAGGACTACAGCATTGTGAAGGGCTACAGCATTCTGATGGGCTACAACAGTGTGAGGGATACAGCATTGAGAGGGCTACAGCATTGTGAGGGGCTACAACATTGTGAGGGGATACAGCATTCTGATGGGCTACATCATTGTGAGGGGCTACAGCATTGTGAGGGGCTACAACATTCTGATGGGCTACAGCATTGTGAGGGGCTACATCATTCTGAGGGGCTACATCATTGTGAGGGGCTACAGCATTCTGATGGGCTACATCATTCTGATGAGCTACATCATTGTGAGAGATACAACATTGTGATGGGCTACAGCATTGTGAGGGGCTACAGCAATCTGAGGGGCTACAACATTCTGATGTGCTACAGCATTGTGAGGGGCTACCGCATTCTGAGAGGTATCTCTGAATAGCTACCTGAATAGCTACCTTGAAATTTAGACTGTGAATTCGGATTTCACAGTTTCAAATCGACATACCGACACACATAAAATAGTTGGCGGATCTTAGCTGGAAATGAGCGGGGCATACTTAGAAATGGATCCCGCTAATGTTCTGATTGCCGACCATACAGCTCATGTACTGGTAGAAATAGTCTGCTGAATCACTTGTGGGATCTGTAGTGCAGCTCATAACTTGGTCTCAGAATGCTTCAGAAACTGAATGGGGCATTCTGGTGTGATAGCTTTATATGTACTCATCATACATTGACCCAAGAATCAACAAACATCTATCCAGCTTTATCTAGCTCCGGATCTGATTCCGTTTCAGAAAGATATCTTTCCTTCGTTGTCCTCGGCCCGTAAGAGGAAGAGGGTATTGTGATCAGGTTGGTCTATCAGTCTGTGCGCGTGTGCGTGCGTACGTGCCTGCGCGATCGCGTCAGTCTGACATTACTTCGGTGGGACAAACCGGTCAGCTCCGCGATGATAAGACTGGGCAACGTTAACACTGATCAAAACAGTTCGACGTGAGATTGGGAATTTTACATGATGATTAATAATTAACTGCTGTATACAAGAAGGAAATCCTTAAAGTAATTTACAACAGTAAAACAAAAATTGCTCAAAATAAACATAGTTTAAAAAGTAAACGTGTAATTTAAGCTAGGCATCACCTATTCTTACTGTGGGTAGAGTTTAAATTAGTATTGGAAAATTCTGAGAACGCATTAGAAAGTATGGTTCTTATTTTAAAATATTTACTATCATAATAAGTCTCATTAAATACACAGAACCATACCCTCTGGCTTTCAAACACCTTATATTTATTTGCAAAATGGAATTCGACACCATAAAGAGTTCCCTCCCTTACATCAATTTAATATCTTAAAATTCGTTATGGAGAATCAAATTTGCAGATCCATGAACGTGTGATGGCGTCTCTTCGTATCACACGGAACGGTGTGTTCCAGCGTTTTTGAAGATGGAAGATGCTCGTATTGAAGTAAACTAAATGTAAGGTTCATCAATGATTATTAATGAATGCACATCGATCCGACCATGCTGATCTATCTCGTATCTGGATGTTTCCCTAGACAGAGTATCCATCTCTACCAGCAGGCAATATTATTGAATATATAATTGGAATGGAGGCTATGTATAGGCTAGATGTTTCCCCAGCTGGAAGCATTATCAGGATGACACGAATAATCTTGATTTTATCTAGATAAGCAGTACAAACATTGTCAACGGCATATTTCATCTAGCCCCGTTAGGAAAAAGCGATCACAATGTCTTACAAATAAACCTGATGATGTATGGTTACTGTATTCTGCGGCTGTAGTAGTAGGAGCATCCTACAGCTGTAATCAGTCCTTCTTCGCATTTGCCCACTGTGTATTGTCCTCAGCCGAAATCCTTAGCTTCCTCAGGTCCATTCTTGACTTGAGTGTACCGAGTCCTGCTTTCTTGAGGTCACATCGTAGCACACTTAGCAGATTTATGCAATGACGTCCTCTCCTGGCTTTGTATTTGCTGGCTCCGAGTAGGGCGAATTCCAAGGCTCTCTGTGCTGGTGTCTCTACTGGCATCCTTAGCACATGGCCAAACATGGTCCGTCTTTCCTGCGCGACCTTTACAGACAGCAGCGCCGTATTACACATGTTTATAGTGCATCGTTGGAAATTATGCTGTCTGGCCATCCGTGTCCAGTGATGGTGCATAGGTGTTTGCGGTGACAGGCATCGAGTTTGTCTAGAGCTTTGGAGCTGCCCAGCTGTTACAGTTATACAGCATCAAGGATACACAGGCTGCATTGTATAAACGTAGCAGTAGTTAAGGGTGCGGCTGTGCGTCATTGTTCTTTTCGTTGGAATGTGGTTTTAACCAATCAAAACGCTCCATTATAGTCGCTATTGTTTGGAGAACAATGGCGACTATAACGACACGCATTCTAGTGAACAATGACGAACAGCGGCACACGTTTTTCTCGATAACAATGACGCACAGCCGCACACGTATTTGAGAATCTGCAACACTGGAATGTTCTATTATTTTGAATGAGTTAACCCTTAAAAGTATAAAAGTTGTGTATTTTACGTTAGAACGTAGTGGCAGCGCACCCCCCTCCGCGGTTATCTACCGTTGTAAAAATAATAGAGTTTGATAATAGTAAAATAGTAGATGTAAAATAATAGAGTTTAAGAGGTGGTCCGATAATGGAGGTCGTATGAGGAGGAGGATGTAAGAGGAATTACGGTATTGATGTTTGAAAATAATTGCTGTTACTGTCTTAGTAACTACCAGATAGATTAGCAACAAAATATTAAAAATAATCTCGTATTAATGGTATGTTCGGTTGGAATGGTAACCAAGACTTGGTGGTGGTGGATTGTATCATGGGTTAAAAAGAAGTTAACCCTTTCACCAATGAATATATATCTCATTTTCTATCGATACCATACAGGTAAACTGTTGAATATTTTGAAAATAATTTGACTGCCTGTGTCAGTTGAGGCGGAATGCTATAGTATTCCTCCTCAGTTGATATTGCTGGATGATTATGAGGGTGATGCTAGCGTACTTGTTTACAAGGTATGCATGATGTACGAATATTTTGATAATTTGTTGCTGAATATTTTGATAATTTGAGTGGTAGCTGAATATTTTGATAATTGGTTGCTGAATATTATGATAATCGGTTGCTGAATATTTTGATTGGTTGCTGAATATTTTGAAAACGATTTGACTGTAAATTTTAATTTCTTATTATGCGATGTTAGGTAAGAGAGAGGTGGTCTTATAACGGAGGTCGAAGGAAGAGGGAGGAATGCTATCTAGGCCAGCAAAATGTGTTCCCCAGTCATTTAATTTTCAAAAATCAGACTCGTACACAGTAATTTTTCCTATGCTATTATATAGATAGTGTTATCTATCGTATTTATGTCTCTAAAATGGCAGTCATTTAATTATTAAATTTTCAAAAATATGGACAAAATGCATTCCTTATCTATGGCAATGCATTAATCGACCACGAACAATAGCGTACAGATGCCCATTTAGAACAGTAGCGTTGGTATTGTTAATAGTAAAATAATAGAGTTTAAGAGGTGGTATGATAATGGAGGTCGTATGAGGATGAGGATGTAAGAGGAATTATGGTATTGATGTTTGAAAATAATTTGACTGTTTCGTCGCTAACGTTATTAGTATACTGTAGAATATTTAGAGACTGTCCGTAAGCTGTTAGTAAGCAACAGCTACCAGACAGATTAGTAACAAAATATTAAAAATAAAATGAGAAAATGGATTGAATTTGTACCGTTTATAGGAATATATGTACTGCGGCCGCAAATCCGCAACACGAGCCCGCAAATCCGCAACACGCGCCCGCATGCGGCCGCACATGTACGCATGCATTTTGGCGTGTATGCATGTTCAGGCATGTGCATATAGTTGTTGCCATCCGCAACACGCGCCCGCAAATCCGCAACATTTTAGCCGAATGTACATTAACATTTACATGTATACTACATCGCTCTACTACAAAAAAAAATGTAAGGAATATCGCGTGAGATGACTAGCGTCCTATCAAAAACTGTCTCATACTGGCCTCCATATAATGACATGTACATGCAGGCGAAAATCTTGGATATGTTCACGGGATAGACGCGATGGATCAGTTTGTTAAATGGTTTATGCGCATAAAAATCTGTGTGCGTTAAAAAAGTATCCAGGGAAATATGTTTTCTCTGACCACCTCGTTATTGTGCATAAAGCATCTATGATTCGCTTTTAATCCTTCAATTTGTATGCAAACGCGTTAACCTTCATCTAAAACCCTCATACATGAAACTAAGCGGCTTCCTACCAGTCATTTAATTTTTTTAACAGAGAGAAAAGTACATCTCTATGCGGGTAATATATAGCTAAGCCAAGCGATGTTGTATACATAATATTATATAGATAATAATCATGCATCTCGTATTTAAGAAGTGCTCTTTAAAGCGGCAGTCATTTAATTATTAAATTTTAAAAATTGTTAAAATAAATTGTGGGAACAATGCCCACCGTCGTCATCGTTGATGAATAATGACCAGCACCCTTGTATCGTTTAACATATTAGGTGGTCAATGCGGTCCCTCGTGGTTGTAGTAAAAAAGTATTTTGAAACTAAGTGGAATCGTGGCTTCCTATGTCAAATTGTCGCATTGAACAGCACTTTTTTAAGAGTTTGTGCGCATGAAGGCGCTAGTGCGAATTGTAGCTTCCTATGTCAAATTAGTATCAAAACTATTCGATTAAACTACCAATGCGCCATGATATAGGTTTGAAGAATCAGAAAATAACATCCCTGGAATGAGTGTAGAGGTGGTCGCATAATTGAGGTCGAACGAGTTAGGACGAGGAGGGATGATGTGTGCTAGCGCGGTGCTGCCTGGCACGAGGGACGAGGTATACTAGCATACATGTTTACAAGGCCGACAATGCGCGTTGTACGAATATTTTGAAAATAATTTGACTGAGGTGTTAGCAACAACTTTCTATCAAATCATTTCCATGCTATTTAGTGAATATTTTGAAAATAATTTGACTCTCTGCATCAACTTTTGCTCAAATCGTTTCCATAATATTTTTCTAGGAAGTAGATCCCTGGAATGTCTGAAACACCTCGCCAGTCAGCCAGTTAAAGGTAATAAAACTAGGAAAAATTACCATGTCCGGGTACACAGTATGAATGCATTATGAGTACCTAGTCAATGAGACCCCCGACAACAAAAATAATATAGTTGGCTAACCATTGTCTGGACATTGCGGCCGCAACCACCTACTACCAATACCGACCATCATCACCATCACCACCACCATCACCACCATCACCATCCCTCTATAACCATCAGCACCACTACCCACTAAGCACCAACACCCACCACCAAGCATTAACCCCACCACCATCATCCACCACAACACCTATTTTCATCATCCGCCAACCCCACCACCGCCACCACCACCAACAGCATCAGCACTCCGATTTGTATATCGAGGGATGTGGGGAGACCCGGCTGGGAAGCTACAATCATCAAACACACACATAAAGAACCAATGTTTTATTTGTATCCATATTTTCACATTGAAGTAAATATTACATATGATAAAACGTATAGTTGCAGTAGCATAAACAAATAGTCAATGTTCTGGAGATCCATTTATCGATGACTGATTCCTTATGGATCAGATCTATCGCCGATAGAATCATCATCATTATCCTCAGCATCTAGATGGTTCCTTATGTACTTCTTGGTCAGAAACTCTCGTTTTCGAAAGGCTGAGAAGACTGCTTCATCGTATGCATACCCCTCGTCAATAAAATCTTTAATTTCCTGACGAATTATTTTAATGAGCGTAGAGTTCTGTAATCTTCTCGACTGGAGCATTATGTCTATACACTTTGTAACTAAAGCATCAGCATATACGGAAATAGGTACATTGCTTACACCATGCGGGTCTGTGTCCACTTCACTATCCTCATCTTCTAAACCTGATTGTTCAGCGTCTAAGACCTGCTTAATATTTTGGAATATGGTAAATAGTTCCTCATTGCCTATGTCTTCTTTTTCATCTTCACCTTCATCTTCCCTCTCAGTCTCCGCTGAGTCATTAGCGGCTTCACTCTCCGACTCCACTGACGCATCATCTTCACTCTTCATCTCTGTCATTTCTTCATCTTCACTGTCTAGATTTTCGCTATCTTCATCGTTATGGAATCGGATCTTATGCCGCTTCAGGTCATTTGACCTATTAAAAGTTGAACCACATTCAAAACATTTATGTCTCGGCATATTGATTATAGGATAAATCTAGCAAGTATTCAAGTTACAAGGTTCTTCAAAGAAATCTGACTGCCTTACTACTGTGCAGTTACATGTCCAACCACTTTGCGATGTTTAAACTGGAATGAGAAATGGGATTGAATTTGTACCATTTATAGGATTATATGTACTGCGGCCGCAAATCCGCAATATGCGCCCGCAAATCTGCAACATGCGCCCACAATCCGCATCATGTGCCCGCAATCCGCAACATACGCCCGCAAATCCGCAAATGCGGCCCACATGCGGCCGCACATGTATGCATGCATTTTGGCGTGTATGCATGTTCAGGCACGTACATACACTTGGTGCCATCCGCAACACACACCCGCAAATCCGCATCATGCGCCCACAAATCCGCAACATACGCCCGCAACTCTGCATCATATGCCCGCAATCCGCAACATATGCCCGCAATCCGCATCATGCGCCCGCAATCCGCAACATACGCCCGCAAATCCGCAAATGCGACCCGCATGCGGCCGCACATGTATGCATGCATTTTGGTGTGTATGCATGTTCAGGCATGTACATACACTTGGTGCCATCCGCAACACACACCCGCAAATCCGCAAATGCGGCCCGCATGCGGCCGCACATGTATACATGCATTTTGGCGTGTATGCATGTTCAGGCATGTACATACACTTGGTGCCATCCGCAACACACACCCGCAAATCAACATCATGTGCCCACAAATCCGCAACATATGCCCGCAAATCTGCATCATACACCCGCAATCCGCAACATATGCCCGCAATCCGCATCATGCGCCCGCAATCCGCAACATACGCCCGCAAATCTGCAAATGCGGCCTGCATGCGGCCGCACATGTATGCATGCATTTTGCCATGTATGCGTGTTCAGGCATGTACATACACTTGGTACCATCCGCAACACACAACCGCAAATCCGCATCATGCGCCCGCAAATCCGCAACATACGCCCGCAAATCTGCATCATGCGCCCGCAATCCGCAACATATGCCCGCAATCTGCATCATGCGCCTGCAATCCGCAACATACGCCCGCAAATCCGCAAATGCGGCCCGCATGCGACCGCACATGTATGCATGCATTTTGCCATGTATGCGTGTTCAGGCATGTACATACACTTGGTGCCATCCGCAACACGCACCCGCAAATCCGCATCATGCGCCCGCAATCCGCAACATACGCCCGCAAATCTGCATCATGCGCCCACAATCCGCAACATATGCCCGCAATCTGCATCATGCGCCTGCAATCCGCAACATACGCCCGCAAATCCGCAAATGCGGCCCGCATGCGACCGCACATGTATGCATGCATTTTGGCATGTATGCGTGTTCAGGCATGTACATACACTTGGTGCCATCCGCAACACGCACCCGCAAATCCGCATCATGCGCCCGCAATCCGCAACATACGCCCGCAAATTCACAACATGCTGACCGCATGCGTTCGCACATGTACGTATACATTTTAGACAGCAGAGCCAGTCATTCTGATGAAAAAATTTCAAAAAGTCTTCTGGCGCACGCATGCGCACAAGGGCGCACACCGCGGCATGCACGCACACACAAGGGTACAACGTATAACTAGCAGTCTCGCGTATTAGTACGTGTTCATACAAGCGTGACCTATATTAAACCCTCATGACATACCCTCTCCAACCTACATACCATTTTTCAGACACCGCGCTCTCACACATTACGACCACAATGTCTAGACAAATGGATAGCTGTCAGAGTCAGTCATTCCGATGATAAATTTTCAAAGATTGTCTTCTCTAAGGATGCAAGTATGAATATGAAGAAATTCACTATGGGTTGGCGGGTGCGTGGGTGGTGGTGGTGGTGGGGTTAATGTATGGTGTTGGGTGTAGGTCGTAGTGGTGGTGGTGGTGGGTGTTGGTGATGGTGATGGTGGTTGGTGGGGGGGGGGGGTGTTTGCCGGCGGAATGACTAGACAAATGGATAGCCTGCAGTGCCAGTCATTCCGATGAAAAATTTTCAAAAATAGTCTTCTCTAAGGATGCAAGTATGAATATGAAGAAATTCGCTATGGGTTGGCGGGTGCGTGGGTGGTGGGGGTGGTGGTGGGGTTAACGCATGGTGTTGGGTGTAGGTCGTAGTGTTGGTGGTGGTGGGTGGTGGTGGTGATGATGGTGGTTGGTGGAGGGTGTTTGCTGGCGCAATGACTAGACAAATGGATAGCCTGCAGTGCCAGTTATTCCGATAATAAATTTTCAAAAATAGTCTTCTCTTGTACTATGATGAAGAAAATGGAAATTTTCTTGAAGAAATTGGAGGGTTAAAAGGGTTAAGAAAGTCTCTAGCGTCCATGTAATGGCGCAACACGAGGTGGTCGCTTAGGGCAGGACTGAATTATATAGTAAAAAACATGGTTATAACGTATCACTGCTCTGTGGCCAAAAGGATATATTTATATTTGAAGTAAACGGTCATCTATGATTATGCTACTACGCTCAAAATGTTGCTCTTAATTGTCGTATCTTTAAGCGTCGGTAAACAGCAATAGCCGGTGAGTGGGCATTATTATCGATTTTCACAAAATCTCGGCGAGGACATTGTAATATCACGTGCTTAGAACGAGACGGGTGGTATATTCTTATAGTATTCCTTAACACATGACATGTTTGTATCTCGATTCAAGATTGATCTTGGTGCTTTAACATTCTTTCGTTATTAACACGTGCCGTGTTTGTAACTCGATTAACGACCGATCCCACGGCTATTCAAGACGCAACAAATAATCTTTTTAGCATAAGTACGCTCTACATACAATTCTATAAATGGAACCCTCATTTTAACCATCGTATCTAAAACGTCTGACGTTATTGCAAAGTATTTAAAATACAATTTGTGCATAATGACGGTTAAAAGTCAATAAAAATATTCGACAAAAAATAGTTTTTCTAATAACGTTAGCAACGTCAAATTAATTTCAAAATATTCAACAGTTTTCCTGTATGGTATCGATGAAAATGAGATATATATTCACCGGTGAAAGGGTTAACTTTTTTAACCCATGATAGAATCCAATACATCACCACCAAGTCTTGGTTACCATTCCAACCGTATATACCATTAATACATTATTTTTAATATTTTGATACTAATCTGTCTGGTAGCTGTTGCTAACTAACAGCATACAGACAGTCTCTAAATATTCTACAGTATACTAATAACGTTAGCGACGAAACAGTCAAATTATTTTCAAACATCAATACCGTAATTCCTCTTACAACCTCCTCCTCATACGACCTCCATTATCATACCACCTCTTAAACTCTATTATTTTACTATTATCAATACCAACGATACTGTTCTAAATGGGCATCTGTACGCTATTGTTCGTGGTCGATTAATGCATTGCCATTGATAAGGAATGCATTTTGTCCATATTTTTGAAAATTTAATAATTAAATGACTGCCATTTTAGAGACATAAATACGATAGATAACACTATCTATATAATAGCATCGGAAAAATTACTGTGTACGTGTCTGATTTTTGAAAATTAAATGACTGGGGAACACATTTTGCTGGCCTAGATAGCATTCCTCCCTCCTCCTTCGACCTCCGTTATAAGACCACCTCTCTCTTACCTAACATCGCCTAATAAGAAATTTAAATTTACAGTCAAATCGTTTTCAAAATATTCAGCAACCAATCAATTTATTCAGCAACCAATCAAAATATTCAGCAACCGATTATCATAATATTCAGCAACCAATTATCAAAATATTCAGCTACCACTCAAATTATCAAAATATTCAGCAACAAATTATCAAAATATTCGTACATCATGCATACCTTGTAAACAAGTATGCTAGCATCACCCTCATAATCATCCAGCAATATAAACTGAGGAGGAATACTATAGCATTCCGCCTCAACTGACACAGGCAGTCAAATTATTTTCAAAATATTCAACAGTTTACCTGTATGGTATCGATAGAAAATGAGATAACTTCTTTTTAACCCATGATGCAATCCACCACCACCAAGTCTTGGTTACCATTCCAACCGAACATACCATTAGTACGAGATTATTTTTAATATTTTGTTGCTAATCTATCTGGTAGCTGTTGCTTACTAAGACAGTAACAGCAATTATTTTCAAACATCAATACCGTAATTCCTCTTACATCCTCCTCCTCATACGACCTCCATTATCGGACCACCTCTTAAACTCTATTATTTTACATCTACTATTTTACTATTATCAAACTCTATTATTTTTACAATGGTAGATAACCGTGGAGGGGGGAGCGCTGCCACTACGTTCTAACGTAAAATACAAAACTTTTATACTTTTAAGGGTTAACTCATTCAAAATAATAGAACATTCCAGTGTTGCAGATTCTCAAATACGTGTGCGGCTGTGCGTCATTGTTATCGAGAAAAACGTGTGACGCTGTTCGTCATTGTTCACTAGAATGCGTGTCGTTATAATCGCCATTGTTCTCCAAACAATAGCGACTATAATGGAGCATTTTGATTGGTTAAAACCACATTCCAACGAAAAGAACAATGATGCACAGCCGCACCCTTAACTACTCATAGCCTCTTTATCAAGGGCATCTTTGATCTACGAATCCATAGCTTCCAGAAGGCCTGGAAACTATGTTCCCCATGACGCAGCGTGCAGAAATGTCAGCAGTACTGCAAAGCAGTGAGTCCAGGATTTTACCTTTCCTCTAAGGTTCGCCGTCACGAAGTGGGTCGTCATTTTCTATAGTTTCATGCTTTGTTGAGTGGTATATGTGGGTGAACTCTATTTTGGATTCATTCCTAGAGATTCTCAATTTTTAGTTTGCTTGCAACTATTGGAAGAAGTTTGTCAAGGGGTTTCTTTTCCTCGTCTATGAAGTCCACATCGTCGGCATATTCCGTCTCTAATGGCATGCCCAGTATTGACACTGGGGGGTTTGGTCTTGTGGAACTTTCCTGCACAGATTTCAATGTGGCAGCAAGGTAGCAGGTGAAAAGCACCGGAGATAGACCATCTCCCTGTGGGGAGCCGATTGATGTCTCAAACTCTACAGACTTCACTGACTAGACTCGTACTCTCAGCTTGGTGTCTACAAGTAGTGGTCTCACTAGTCGTAGCTCATCTTCATTGCAACTGGCTAGGCTGTGTACATCTAGGATCTTTGAGCGTTTAACTGTGTCGAAGGCTCATGACATGTCAATGCTCAGTTTGTGAAAGTCCCAGTGTTTGGACATGACTACCGACACAAGCATGCATTGAGCCCATACAATGTCTGTGCAGCTGCCTCCATGTTTGAAGCCACTTTGACATGATCCGGTGAAGTAATCGATCTTGTCTCGGATGCAGCATAGAGTAACATTGAATAGGATTTTCCGTATCCTGTTGAGGAGCACAATGGGCTGCAGATTGGCTGGGCCCCAGGTAGCTTCTTGGGCTTGGGTAGTGCAATAAGGGTGCCTTGGCCTACATCGTCGATGGGAAGGTGGTGCATAAAAGCTGAATTGATTAGGTGCGTGATCGGTTTTGAGATAATGTCACTTGCATATTTGAATAGTTCATTGCTCATGCCATCAGGTCAAGATGCACGTCCATTTTTCAGGGCTTTTAGCGCCTTCTCAACTTCTGGTGTTTTAATTGGTGTTAGTAATGGCCTGGGATCTCCTGAGAACGGGTGCAAGGGCTCATCATCGTTGTCAGTGAACTGTTCCTTGAACCATTCTCGGATCACCTCAGCTTTTTCCTGGTCAGTCCAGATAAAGTGTCCTTCAGAGTTGTGTACAGTGAGTGGTGGTGTGTAGTCAGTAAGTTTCAGGGCTCGGGCTGCCCAAAACATTTTGTGACAGTCATCCGTGGCAGTGATTTCACCTGCTAGTGAGTCTGCCTGTTGAATAGCAAGATCTTTTAAACATTCACGCCTATATATTTAATGTTTCAACTGAATCAAATTTGGTCAAACTTTTGCTGAATAAAGGTAGGTACAACAACATGCGCAGCGAAGTCAGGGAACCTTATTTACAACATCTTAACCACAATGCTAAATCAACACATCCCAAAAACAAACAAACCAAGTAAACGGAAACACCTATGGCTTACTTCCAGTGCCACACACACCCTTAAAGCAAAAAACAAACTGTACAAAAATACAAGAAAACAAAGTCATGACGATATACCCAATATAAAATGGCAAGGAATAATTCTACATCATGTATCAAACAAGCCAACCGGTCATTTGAACGAAATATAGCAACAGAATGCAAGAAAAAACCTAAGTCCTTTTGGAAATATGTCAAAAGCAAAACAACTCTCAAAGAAACAGTAGGCCAACTTAAATATTCAAACGGTGAAGTGTGTACAAATGATATAGAAAAGGCAGAAGTTTTGAATATCTATTTTGCAAGCGTATTTACAGAAGAGAACCCAAATACAATGCCAGAAAATATCCCCAATATCACAAACACTGTTTTACCAGACATTTCTATAAACCCAGAGACTATTGAAGCCAAACTAAAAAACTAAACCCAAATAAAAGTCATAAACCAGACGGCATACCCATACGAATTTTGATTGAACTAGCAAAAGAGATCAGTGTACCCCTTAGCATACTATTTAACAAATCTTTAGAGGAAGCCGTAATACCTGAGATTTGGAAAATGGCTAATGTCTGTCAGATTTATAAAAAAAAAGGCCCAAAAAGTAATCCAAGCAACTACAGACCCATCAGTCAAACTTGTTCACTTTGCAAACTTTTAGAAACATTTATAAGTGATGCAATAATGAACCACATGGAAACAGACAACCCTATCACCAGCTGTCAGCATAGCTTCAGACATAACAGATCATGCAAATCACAGTTACTGGAGTACATGGAAACCATAATATCCAATCTAGATGAAAACAAACCTATAGACGCAATATACTTAGATTTTTCCAATGCTTTCGATACAGTACTACACAAAAGACTTCTAAAGAAAATGAGAATGTACGGTCTAGGACAGCAACTAATAAAACTGGACTGAAGCATTTCTAACCGAAAGAAAACTGTGTATAAAGATCAACGAAGCAACATCCAACTGGACAGCCATCACTAGTGGCATGCCTCAAGGCAGTGTTTTGGGACCAACACTTTTCCTTTTGTACATAAACGATCTACCCGATTCCGTAGCCTGCCCTTGTAAGATCTTTGCGGATGATACAAAACTGTTTGGTAACCCTAACACCATGAACCTTATAGATAATATAGATAATGTATGTAATTAGTCTCAGTTTTGGCAGCTACACTTTATTACAGACAAAACACATGTAATACACTTTGGTTCAAATAATCCTAGGATCCAGTATTATATGACAGACACTACATACCAGTCACAAACCATTGAAATCATACCGTCCACAAGTAAAAAAGATCTTGGCATACACACAGATGAAAACTCTCCTTCGATACCGATATAAATGCAACTGTATCAAAGGCTAACAACATAGTTGGTCTAATTAACAGAACCATCAATTACATAGATGAAAACACGCTTACCATTTTATTCAAATCACTCGTCTGACCAATTTTGGAATATTGTAACTGCATATAGTCTCCTCGTTTTAAAAGACAATCTTGTATAATCGAAAGGGTTCAGCGCGGAGCCACTAAACTTGTTCCCCATTTGAGAAACTACTGCTACACAGACAGGTTAAAGGCTTTGAACCTCATGTCACTAAAATACAGACGGCTTAGAGGAGACTTAATCGAAACATACAAATTTATCCATGATGATTACAACATTGGCAAAAACACATTCTTTGACCGATCAAGTAACACACATACTAGAGGTCACACATTGAAGCTCAACACTGAACGCAGCAGAAAAGAAATTTGTAGGCATTTTTCCCCAAACTTAATTATTAACACATTGAGTTCACTCCCTTCTGTTGTGGCCGATGCACCGACGCTTGGCGTGTTTAAATCAAAACTAGATATGCACCTAAATGACATAATATACGACCATGACATAACCAACTAATAAATATATAATAATAAGACAATCTAGAAATATACCCAAATGCTAGGCGCAGAAGGGTGTAACCATGAGCATAGGTGGCACACAGCAGCTCACGTGGGGATAACCCATCTGTACCACAGCACCTCCCAAAGTCAACCAGAGCCCTGAATAATGCCAACCAACAAATAAACAATTGTAACTAAACAAAGTACAAGCACTAGTAATACAATGCCAACACAGCTCCAGACGCAATAACAAGCCATGGGCTTATGCCTCGTAAAATGATGATGATGAAGCATTCATGAACCGCAGCCAGTTCGATCTGTTCTGATTGTGGATCTTCCTCCAATTGCGTGGTAGTTGTATATCACACTTCTATGAGAATGCTATACAGCAACATACTTACAATTTGTTAACAAGATTTGAGTCGTGCACAACGAAGCACAAATACACCTCTATTTGTCAAAGTTCAGTGAAGTGTGCAAGAAAGTTCATTAAAGTGCATAAGTCCACAATATTCAAATAATAAGTAGGAAAATTAATTGCAGGCGAAAAACAGTGAAATTATACTTTTCGATGTCTGGTATTTATAGAGTTCAGAATGTAAGTTCGACCGGAATGCAAGCTATAGCATAGCTTTCTTGAAATGTTCTCAATTTCGCACTGAGGGTTCAGATCATCTGAGATAATGCTCATGTCAATTAGAGCAGAGCAGTCTGTGATTAGTTGGGTTAGGATCGATGAATCTGAGCAAATACCAGCCCATGTTGCGTATGTGACTCTTTGGATAATGATACATTTGAGCTCACGGAAGTGTTTCTGCCTATATTCCAGCAGGGCAATGCATTTCAGTAGCGTATGCGAGTAATCTTCGATATCGCTTTGACACAACGAACATAGTGGGTTTGTCTGGCTCTGATTAAATCGTGCAAGTTTAGTTTGAACCAGGCAGGTTCCGGTTAAGAATATGGTCTAGATACTACATTTACGTACATCTTTAACATTGCTTTGTATAGTAGAAATCACTTGATGAGTGTTTTAGTTTGTTAGACTGTATTTACTTAATAAAACATAATAGCGAAAGCTACGGGACTGTTTTTGTTATTTTCGAATACTGGTATCAATACAAACCATAAAACCCGGGACTGTAATATGCAGAACCCGGACAGAACTAATACGATAAAATCCAGAACCACAATGCGCAGAACCAAGAGACATAATTAATGGAACTGAATACTTACTATCATTACATCTTCCCTTCTTCAAAGAAGATAAGTAAATTATAGATGAAATAAACTAAATGTTAAAATAATGAGTCTTGATCTACTGACATGAATGTCACAGTTATGTTTGTCTAAAATTTCACAATGAGTCCACTGAACTACTAGAACACCTCGACCAGTCTTTCAGGTTTGTTCACTGTTCTACCGGACCATCTGACTAATGGAGCAATATGATCTGATGGAGTCTGCTCTACTGGAGGTATTGGGGCTACAATTGATTCACTTGATTATTCATCAGGAATGTCATACTCATAATACCGTAATCCAAGGTTAACATCAGATCTGGTTTCAGAAAGGTTTTCGTTACTTTTCAAGATGACTTTTCGGTTTCTTCTGTAGTCAACACCAGCCTGTGATCTGATGATATATGAATGTGGTGCCACTTTATCTATCACTACCCCTTTAGTAGACCATGTATTGTCCCTAGTACTTCTCAATCTTACATTATCTCCTTGACGCAAGGGTGATAAGTCACGCATATTTTTATCAAAGTGCTGTTTTTGTTTTGCTTTCTGTGAGGCTTTTGCGGTCATGTATTCCTCTGTATTGTTTGCATGAAGTTTATTTTCTGAAATGGGCCGATTAGTTCTAACACCTCTCCCATTGTTGAGCAATTCGATGGGTGATTTGTCACTTTCCATAGGCGTTGATCTGTGAGATAACAAACCAAGGTAAAAGTCACTTCCATCATCTGCTGACTTTTTCAGCAGATGTTTCACAATGTTTACTGATTTCTCAACAAGGCCATTCAACTGTAGATAGTTTGGACTCGATGCTATGTGGCAAAATCATAGCTCCTAGCGAAATCACAAAATTCTGCTAAACTAAACTGAGGACCACTGTCACTGAACACTGTTTTCGGTAGTCCTTGGCCAGCAAACACAGATTTCATTGCTGTTATTACAGACTGACTAGACCAGATTTCAGGGTAGTTTGAGTAGTAGTCACACATGACCAAATAATTTTTATCATTCACCATGCAGAGATCAACACCAATATTTTCCCATGGATATTTTGCTACCGGATCTAGGCCTGTATTTCAAGCATGGTGTGCATGAATTGCCATTTCTTTTATATGTTGATTCATTCCAGGCCAATACATCACTTGTCGACCTCTTCTCTGACATTTCTCAATCCCAAGACGTCCAACATGAATTTTTTTAACATTTCCTGTCTGAGCAATTTTGGAATCACAATTTTGTTCCCTTTCATTATAATCCCAATACTAAGTTCATCACGTACATCCTAGAAGTCATGAATGATCTGAAAACAGTTCTCCTTACAATTCGGAAATCCAGCCAGAGTAGCACAGTTTAATAATTGTAACTGCTCATCTTTCTCAGTTGCCAATATAATCTGGGGAATTTGCCATAATAGGATCCACAAATGCATCTATTTCGGCCTCACCACTAACATCATGCTCATGAACAGTCATCTCATATGCCCTTGAAAGTGTATCAGCTGTATGGAGAAATTTACCTGGGATATATGTAACATCAAGACTATACTTTTGAAGTCTGAGAAGAAACCGTTGTATCCTAATGGGACAGTCATTCACAGTTTTCTTGAAAATAGCAACAAGTGGTTTATGATCAGTTTCTGCTATCACTGTATGTCCATACATGTATTGGTGAAATCTTTCACACGCAAAAGGCTCTTCTTCTATTTGAGCATACCGTGTTTCAGCACCAGTCATTGCTCTTGATGCGGGTGTCACCGGTGACCAGTCAGTATCATATCTCTGTAGAAGAACTGCACCTAGGCCTGATTTCGGCCTGATTTCGAAGCATCCGCCGACAATACTGTTTCAGGATCATAGAACTTCAAATCTGGTTCATTTGACAGTATTGTTTTCAGTATTGTAAACGAATCTTCCTGCGCTTGACTCCATATAAACTCATTCTTCTCTTTGAGCAAATCATGCAAATATCTACCTAGATAATTGACCATACCAACAAATCCTTGCACGTCTACCTTGCATTCCGGTGTTTTGAAGTTTTGGATGGCTTTTACTATCATGGGATCTGGTTCCCTTCTGATGAAACAACATTCCCAATAAATGTTAACTCTTGAACACCAAACAAACATTTGTCTTTATTCAACTTTAAATTTGCTGATCGTGTAGCTTCGAAAACCAACTTCAGTCTCTGATTATGCTCTTCAAGGGTGGATCCCCACACAATAATGTCATCTATCATGGTAGAAGCTCCATCGATGTGCTCAAATAGCATATGTACCGTTTTGTGATATACATCAGGCGCAGAAGAAATTCTGAATGGAACTCATAGATAGCGGAATCTTCCATATGGGGTGTTAAAACATGTCAATTTAGATGATTCTGTATCTAATTTCATCTGCCAGAACCCTGATGATGCATCGAGTTTGCTGAAATATTTTGCCTTTCCTAAGCGTGCGATTATTTCCTCACGAGTTGGAAGCTTGTAGTGTTCGCGCTTAATTGCCTTGTTTAAATCACGTGGATCTAAACATACACGGAGGTGTCCATTTTTCTTTTGTACTATGACTATAGAATTTGCCCAGTCTGTTGGTTTGTCGTCCTGACAAATCACATTTAGCTTTTCCATTCTGTCCAGTTCATCTTTTAACTTATCCTGTAATTTAAATGGAACTCGTCTGCAAGGATGTATCACAGACTTTACTAATGTGTCCGTCTCAATCTTATGCATTGCTGGAAGGCATCCAATGCCTTGAAATATATCTGGAAATTGTTTGATAATAAATTCGATACTGTTATTTTGTTGCCTACTGTTTTCCACTGTGAAAACGCGTTTAACGAGGCGAAGTTTGTTACATGACCAAGGATAGGCACTACTTGATTTTTAGCCACCATGAAATATAATTTTACAGTTTTCCCTTTGTGCTGCACAGATAAAATACACGAGCCATCAATTGGTATGTTATCTCCACTATAGGATGTAAGTTTTATTGATGTTTTGTGAATCTTGGTATGATTCCTAAATTTCCGAAACTCAAACTGGGAAACAACGTTCACTTGACTTCCCGTATCTAACTTGTAGCAAATGTTGGTATCATTTGTGAGCAAACTATAACGCCATTCCGTTTTATCATTTTCAGCCTGAACTGCCTCAACAAAAAATTCATTGTCACTATCTGTCGCGGAATCCTGTCCATCACCTACTGCGTGTACAGGCTTATTATTTTTGGCAAAGAAACACATTTTAACAAAATGACCTGGACCTTTATAAGAATTACACGTTTAACCCGCAACAGCACACTGTTTATTAGCAAGTTTGTGTCCGCATCGACCACACTCTGACATATTTCTATTGTAGCTTTTTGACAGTGAATAATTTGCAGAAGCAGTTGAATGCCAGTCCTGGTTGTTACTTGAACGATTCTTTGCAATCTGTTTAGGCCTATGTGGTTTTGATTGTACAGCATTTACTACTTCATTCGAATCTGCCAGAGTCATCACCTTCATTCTTTCCTTTGTTGTTTCTGCAGCACGGCAAGTTGACATCGCATTTTCAAGAGTCAAATCTCGAACACGCAGACGGCGCTCTTTCAAATTATCGTCAGGAATACCACAAATTATTCTGTCACGAATTAGTGAGTTCATTAAATCGCCAAATTCGCATGATTTTGCTCTGGTTCTAAGTTCAATAACACACTGATCTATTGTCTGTTCTGGTCTCTGGGCACAAGTAAAGAATTTATATCCTTCAAAATTTGTGTTTCTTTTTGGAGAGCAATAGTTTTCAAATTTTTCAATAATTTTGACAAGTTTAAAATTGTCACCTTCATTAAACTGGAAGTTATTATAGAGTTCTAAACCAGCCTCGCCAATAGCATGCAGAAACAAGTACGCATTTGCCTTTTCTTCTTTTTCAGATGCCCCTGACGCTTCCATATAAAGTTCGAACCTTTGTTTCAATTTCTTCCAATTTTCAGCAACATTCCCCGTCAGGATAATCCTGTTGGCGGGTCTAGCTTATCCATATTTTAGCGCTGGCTCGATCACGCACTTCTGACACTGTTTTAGTTTGTTAGACTGGATTTATTTAAAGATACATATTCACACCAGAATGATTGAAAATAACATTGTTAAAACTGCATACTATTACACGCTTAAATTATGTGCATATGTGTAATGAAACGAAATAAATCTTAGCATATGATGATTCCATTCCATACAAATTAATATAATTTTTTAAGTTGTGGAATTGAAATAGAGGCCTCTGCCTCTATTTCAATTTCGCAACTTTAAAAAATACATTAAAGGACAATTCCGGGATTGGTAAAAGTGTACTAATAATACGAGTAATTATACCATCGTAAACATGGGATTATTTTATCTTCCCCCCCCCCCCCCCAGCCACCCCCCCCCCCCCCCCGGCAGGCGCCATTTTCTTGCAACGAGAGCCAGATTTCACGAGACCCTGACGTCATCCCCGCACCAACGCTATCTTTGCCGAGCACAAAGGCTGTACAGAGTAAATATGTATATGCATGGATGCCTAACATGTGCTAATTTGTAATCGTTAGGACATTGTCCAGTTAAGCTAGTAAGTTTTTCAAGTAATTCTAGTATCTGATGTCGGTGGGGAATCGTTAACCCCTAGACCACTGAAGCATAGATTCCATTTTCTATATCCTATCAGAATGTGTTCATTTTGTTACAATGCTGCTGTAAGTCATTGTTGTGCACGACAGCAACACGTTTCAGCAACATTTTTTTTCAAAATGTACCCCCGGTACTATTTCTGTAAGTAGGCTATTACGCATCTTACACCATGCGATAAGGGTTAACTGAAGTGTCACACTTGACACGTACGTATTATCAAATTACTCAGCCGACTCAAGATGCCGTTATAGCGTGTGTCGCAGACAGTGTAAATATATATTCCAAGAAAACATATGATATGATATGATAATATTGCCGGAATCACGGAACCGATTGTAATAATTCTGATATCTACCTGTAGCTGCAAATTCGAAGATTTATCCAATGCTAGGGATGTTAGAATCGGTCTAGTGGTCCAAAAGATACTCTCTGCAGGAAAAACGAAGCCTAAATTTCAGGATGCGCTCTATCCATCATCACATATCAGAATGAGTATTACAGCCACAATGACAGAATTTGCAGTGCCGAAGCTTTACAATGTTATCACATAACGGGAAAAATTCCATCAAAATATTTTAATCATTGAAATTACTACAGCTTGCCGGACAATATTGATTGGCGCTGAAAATTCCCAGATTTTATGTCAAAATGTTAAGTCATTTGGTATCTCTGGCAATATTCAGGTGAGCAAAATTATAATTGGCCAAGCAAAAATCCATTTCTTTCAGCTTTAAGCACACTCCAATTTAATGGCAATACGCAAAGATAGAGTCTGCGAGACAAAAACCATCTCATGCTGAATTTTACCAAAAAAAGAATAACCTATTCTCAGATCGTATCTTAGATGAATAATTTTTAAAATATATTCCAGTCTTTTGACCTTCTTTTGCGATATTAACATCCATGATATCATATTAATCCTGAGGTCGGCACCTATTTAGATATCCTAGAATCATTGGACTCGCTTCAGCGGTTCGTTTGCTACTATCATTTACGTATGCTTCCTTAAAACATATACCCGCATCTATTGGCCTCGCGCCTCCAGTCATAGCAATAGCTGTGGTGCGGGGCTGACGTCGCTAGACGCGATAAAATGGCAGCGCCCAGGGGCCAGTTTCACAAAGGTGCGTAAGTTACGCCCCGTCTAACTTAGACGCTATACTTAAGTCCCGCTCCTACGTCAGTTTCACGAAAGGGGTCGTAAATAAACGTCTAAATAATAAAACGCGTAACGTTAAGGCGAGAATCGACGCCGCTTATGACATGATCCAGTTGACTGCAATGTGACAGCCGTCAGTTGTTAATTTATAGTACGGGGTCAATCAGTACAAATAACTTCTAGTGTGAACCATATAGAAAGTAAAATTGCATATTCTAACGGCAGCGAGACGACAATTCAACATTCGCCGCTACATTAAACTTGGTAAGCGTTACCTAATTTCGTGTTTTATTTTGATAAACGTTGTCGTTGTATTCATGTTTGAATAAATCCTATAAATAGTGATTTTGTTAACATTGATTTTTCTAATGCGTTGCCAACTAAGAAAGACCAAATGAGGTCAAGGGATAGGCATTTTTAGCGCGACGTCGTACCTCTTTTATTACAGAGAGTGGCACAGAAGTAGGTCAGGCTGAAGGCGCCTATGAGTCAACACGCGTTAAAACGGCAGAGGGCTATTTAGCGGAAATGCCGACAAACCTGTCTATAGCGGACATACACGTCTACGACGCACACTCGCTTTTGTGACCAATTGATGACTAACCATACTGCCCTACATTGACAAAAGGAAGCATGTCCAAGAAATCATTTTTGAGAAAATAAATAAAATGCGCTTATGGATAGCCCTGTGTCAATTTCCAGCACATTTCTGTCAAAATTATATCAGAGCGACACATATGTGTTAAAGATTACCATTATTTAAAAGAAAATCAGAATTGGTTCCTTTTAAACAAATTAAAGTGACATACTTCCTTTTGCCATTGTATATCTGTGTTTCTAGTGTTCAAATTCCAGAGTAATCACACTTTACATCCTTTTGTCAGTGTATTCACATTTACTCCATTTTGTAATTAAAGAAACGTAATGGGATAGATGAAAAGAGGGTTCTGTATCCAGTTTCTTCTTACAAAAAACATATATACCATTTCCGAAAAAGTTGGTCCCGATCCCAGGATGATTAATAATAAGGTAAAATTAGTTACCTCTCCGGGATGTAGAAATTGTTTGAGTGTAGCTTTCGTGACCATCTCGGTCACTTCTTCAGCACTAACACGGACGCGAAGTTCTTAGCATCGTCAGAAAACTTGTTGCCAGCGACCGTCAGTTAGTGCTGAAGAAGTGACCGAGATGGTCACGAAAGCTACACTCAAACAACTTCTACATCCCGGAGAGGTAACAAATTTTTCCATATTATATATACCATTGTTTTAGGTTTGAAAATACAAAAAATCGTTCGAGTCAAAAAATTTATTTTCAAGTAAACACAAAACTATATGTAAATGTGTTCCTACAACAAAACCAAATGATCAATTTTTTTTAAATGTTTGTTTCATTAAATTATTTTCATATAAAAAATGGTTCCTTTTTGACGTAAATGTGTTTTTAGAAACAAAATGTCACATTCTCAACTAATTTTACAGTTTAGTTACATAATTTTAACAGAAAAACATTTCATTAGGCAATTTAGGTGAAAATACAAATATGATTATTTAGAGTAGGCTAAACTTAAACATCATGGCCTGAATTCAATAAGGAGGTTTAGCTAGACTTGGTTTAAGCTTTAAACCAGGTCTTAGACTAGCTATTACCAAGTTGCAAACCATATTCCGTACAATGAGAAATAAACTTAAACTAACATGATTATGCATAAAATATGATCGCCGTGGTATTTATGAATCAAATCTTTAGAACCTGGTAACAAATGATGGGTTAAACCGAGTAACAAGCTAAAGCAAATACAGGTAGGCAGGCTAGGTAATAAATCTAGGAATCAATACAGGTAGGCAGTCTAGGTAATAAATCTAGGAATCAATCAGCCCATAATCTTTAACCTTATAAATTAGGCCTTATAGGCCATATAATAATTGGTTCGACATGCGCTCATGTCAAAATCTACTTTAAACCATTTGCGGAGTCCCACGTGGCTCAATCAGGCCATGCATAAAAATGTGGCGGTATGGTCAGGTGAGCTAAAAATTTCTCACATATTTATTTATATTTTGCATTCTACGCTATAATAATAATAATAATAATAATAATAATAATAATAATAATAATAATAATAATAATAATAATAGTGACTTTGCTTATTATCTTATTTTTAATGGTAAACTGGAGCTGTAGCCTTATAGTCTAGTTCTAGGAAAACTGACCAATTTTAAAATTTAATAGCGGATCTGGTTTGTAGACCTGACTTGTAAATTACTAAATCATGTACTTTGAACAAACCATATTATATGTTTACAAGTAGACTGTACTCAATAGTGCAAATCCATACCTTTTTATGCACTTGTTACATGCAGTGAGAGTACCATGCATGACACATGAGCTAGACATATGCCATTTTGATATGCAAATTAGATATCTTTGACTGAAGATATTTCATTGACAAAAGGAAGTATGGTCAGCATTTACAATGACTAAAGGGAGTATGTGTAATATACTTCCTTCTGTCAAAGGAAATGCGGTTACTTCCTTTTGTCATTGTAATTGTCTGTGATGGGGAAGACATACATCATTTTGTTATTTTATAACTAAAAATCTAAAAAAAGAATTTACATTGGCAATAGTTCAAAATAGGCAAGATGTGTCAAAATCTCAATTTTGAATTTTTTTACTTACCCCCCCCCCCCCCCCCTTTTGTCAGTGGAGGGCAGCATAAGAGTTGAGTCTTACTGTTAGGAAATCACGATCACATGCCATGCATGCACCTAAAACCCCACAGCCGGTGAGCTGCAACTAGCGACCACCTATCTTAGTGACTATATTGTCCATACAGTGACCGTTAGAGATCTCTTGAACAAACTTGGCTTAGCTCTTGCCCTAGATGATGGTTCGTGGGTTTTGAATCGATTCCCAAGCGGTTTCAGAGATTTTTAAAGACTTCTACAAATCGGCCAAAATCCAAGATGACCACTGGCCAAATTGGCCGATCGACTGTTTGAACAAACTTGAATCTCTATGCCCTAAGGATGCTTTCTGCCCAGGCCTGTGCTGTTATGGTAACCTGTTGAAAACGCTCTCCATGAGGTTGCCTTAATTTATTTTAGGGGACATGAACCCCAGATTACCATAATCTGTTGATTTTAGTATTGACATCAATGAGCTTTCTAAGGTTTAGGTTACCATATGTCTCCTTAAAACATATAAGGCAACGTATTATGGGTTACCATTGGAAATATTACAGCACAGGCATGCTGCAGATATAATTGAAATCGACCAAGTGGCTCTTGAGAAGTCATTTAAAGAAAAAGTTGATGGACGGACGGACAGTGGACGGTCGCCACGGCATAAGCTAACTTGGCGATTCTGGCCAGGTGAGCTAATAATTATTTAAAACATGTTTTGTTTATGTTTCAGATGATACTTATGTTCCAGAGTCATGGGAACGACACTCATGCCATAAATTCATGATGCTAATTTACCAGCATCTACTTACTGTATCTGATGATATATTTCACTCTGGCATGTTGCTCAAATGCAGTAGCAATATTGTGCATGTCATTGGTTGAATCTTTCAATCTAGCCTGGATATGACATTTCAAGGGCATCATGATTTTGCATGACTAAACCATTTAGTCAATTTCATAGCAATACAAGTCATTCCAATTCCAGAATTTAAAAAATAGTCTTCTTGGTCTACCAATGGACATTTCTCAGTACCACTGTCTGGGCCAGCTTCAGTGATAAACCGTTAAGTTGGATAAATTTGTGTCGCTTTATAGCATTTGTCATGTAGTTGTAATTTCAGATGGACCAAAAAAAATGTATTATAAAGTATCATTACCATGCAAAAAATGGCTATGATATTTTCATAAATTACCAACAAATAAACACCCTGGAGATTATATCGCTCACCTGGAACCTCAGTATTTGAATCAGAACACTTGAAAATAAATTTCAAAACACATTTTGGCTGAAAACATACACATTTTGGTCAGAAATGCTAACATTTTTTTCTTGAAATGAGGTAATTTGAGATTAAAGCCAAAACATTTGGACAGAGATGTAAATATTTTAGCGGCAGATATGGAAATCGCAGGTCAAAATGTAACACTTTTGACCAGAAGTATTAAACTTATGATCAGAATTACAAATTCTGTGCTAGAAATGTGCATAGGATAGTAGAATTATGCAAGGGACAGAGGTATTATCTTTTGAAAATTACAACAGTCTCCAATTACCAGTTCATACAGCATGTGAATTCTGTATTTGATGAATGATACTCATGACTGAGTTAGAAAATCAAAATTTTCATTCATCAAGCACAGAATTCATATTCTGTATAAACTGGTAGATTGTAGACTGGTGTAATTTTAGATTCTTATATCCAATTTTCAGTACTCATTGTGTCTACTGACAAAAATGGCTGAGGAAGGCCAGGTACATTAGTGACTGTACACAATATGTGTATTTAGACACTAACCCAAGACTATGTGTTTAACATCTAGGCCATGCGACTCTTTAAACAATATATGCCAGTCTTATTAACTACTGGTTCTGCAACAATTAACCATTTTGAAATCATTGTCATAACTTGACATAAGGGTTAAATAAAAACTTCAATCACTAAAACTGAATTTTTTCTTTTTACCTCATTCAATAAATACAGTATTTGCCTTAAATATGACTATTGATGTAATGAACTGTAATTATCAGAGTGTGTTGTTAATAACAAGTATGTATGAGACTTTGAAAACAGTCTTTAGAAAATATGTGGTCACATCCATCACAGGTGTGTGCATGTCATTCTGAGATTGACTGAGAATGTCTTTTGGGAATTTGATACCGGTATTACAGATGTTATTCCATTTACTGCATCCAATCATTTAAGAGCGATGAATAAGAAATCATAGAGTGCATCTCATTGCAAGGCCTATCTGTTACACTAGACATTGATTTGGTGCCCACTCTTCACCCTAACACAGGCTGCAAAACAAAGGAAAGTACTTTTGAATCAGATAATATATTATTCACCGGTTGGGCCCCCCCCCCCTGGAATTGCAGTCAAAGAGAATGCTATTCTTGGAATCTTATCACGGGAATGATTGGCTCAATCACCAAGCCAGTAAGTCCAGTGGTAAGTTGTCAAAAATAGTCTTCTTACGGTCTGCAACTCAAAATTTTCTATGGGGCAATCTATATCCATTCGCAGATCAAGAGTATGCTATTTTGAAATCTTATCACTGCAATGATTGGCTCAATCACCAAGCCAGTTATTCCAGTGTTAAGTTGTCAAACACTCATGGTCTGTAAATTGAAATTTTCTATGGGGCAATGTATAATCCATTTGCAGACCAAGAGAATGCTATTCTTGAAATCTTATCACGGGAATGACTGACTAAATCATCAAGCCAGTCTGTCATTTCAGTGATAAGTTGTCAAAAATAGTCTTCTCATGGGTCTGCAAATGGATATTTTCTATGGAACAATTTTTTTTCTTGACTACATTTTTTCATTACAGGGTACATACATCTTCTGCAGAATGAAATTCCATACTTTTTCTATACCTTTTCCAGACCTAATTAATCAATTTCTAGTCCCATTTTATGTCTCAAATCTGTGTCCATATGAAAGCTGCCAAATCTTTCAGAAAAATTCTGAAATTTGTAGCTAAGATCATCAATATTTTTATTGTTATCTATATTATTTTGCAAATGAGAATCACATCTGACAATATTTTAATTTCCCATACATTTTCCAAAGCTGTAGGAGAAGATATTAAATTTTCCATAATTTTCAAGGCCTGAATATATTGGTTTCTTATAATGCCACACTTTTCCCAGACTTTCTGTGTACTTGTGTATGAACCATGCCATTACATGGTTAAACCTTTCCCTTGAGGAATATTTTAATTACAAGGCAGCCATACTGGAAAAACTTTAATAGTGTGTACACAGGTCTGGCAGTTTGTCTGTCAACAAGTTTGACATTTGCATGATGGAACTTAACAACTTTCATCATTTGTTCCTTTTGACAATATCTATTGTGGCTATGACAACTGCCCTGCATTCAAAATCCAATATGGCTACATGATTTAAACAATTCAGATTCAGAGTGTATATTGTGCCACCACCTTATTCGACCACATGTTCATAGGGCTAGTTTTAACAAAGGAAATGGAAGTCACTGGAAATGATTCTTGTTTTCTTGTTTTAACTCTTTAGCCAGCCAAAAAACAGCGTCTGCAGTGGTCATGAGAAATGTGCATTTGCAGACTAAAAGGATTATTTTTGAAAATTACCACTGGGATGGCTGGCTCAATAACCGAACCAGTCATTCCAGTGTTAAAATTTCAAAAATAATCTCTTGGTCGACAAAGGGACATTTTCAATGAAAACATGGAATTTATTTGTCAATTCTAGGATTAAAGGGTTCCCAGCAGGCACATGACGTTGGGTTAACAGCTTTTTTCATTAAACCATTGTGAAAGCTTGCAGGATGCGGCAACTATTTTTTAGATTTTACCACTTGAAGAATTGGCTCGATAACGAAGCCAGTCATTCGTGGTAAATTTACAAAAATTGTTGTCTATAATTACTGCAGTGCTTTACCTGTATTCGAAAATTCATTTACCAGAAAAAGAGAATTAACTTGTGTTATTTATGACAAAGGATAAAGGCTAAAATGGCTATAAATAACTGGCTGATTATTTTGAAAACAATTTGACAGTAAAGAACTTAAGGAAGCAACAACACACTCAATCTATTTTCAAAATACTCTGCAAACTATTATCTGTCACCTAGGGCATACACTTGGGCCTTGGCTCGATTCACTATTCATATTCTGACAGTTACTCTGTACTCCTATAGTGTGGTCATAATAGACAGGCTTTATCGATTAAATTAAATCCTGGATTTGAAGCGTCATTTTAGAGGATGATGGCTCGATTATCTCAAACAACAAAATATTGCCTGTACTTTTAGATCGAAGATGTAGCTTTGACATGTTAGAAGCGAGGCGCGGCAGAAAATGAGCTCTATCAGAACAGCGATAGGCATATTCCAAAACTGGTGACTCATTTTGGCAGCTTAAATTACGGTATATAGTAAAGGCAAACCTTTCAGTGATGATCTGTTTGTGTCGATAGCAATTCATTCTGGAAAATGTGCGAAGTTCCGAAGTGCACAAAAGAAATAGCTATGAATAAACAGGTCTAATTTTAACAAGTGTTCCCGACCTAAATGTTGACCCAATTAGCCTCTCGTGAATAATACCCGTGTATGCTGGAAAAGGAGATTCTGAACGTGATGGTCTGAGTTAGACGTTTTCGTCTAACTTACGCGTGGGTCTCAGCACGCGTAAGTTACGACCATATTTATGTCCCAGCGTAAGTTACGCGCTTTTCGCGAAACCCGATTTACGCCCCTATCGTACTTACGCCATATTTACGTCCAATATCGTACTTACGCACCTTTGTGAAACCGGCCCCAGATGTGCGAAGAATTGTCAGTTTTACCGATATCTAGCGATAGTTGGTTACGCTATTTCTATCTGGTTATTATTCTGGTGCAATTTCATTAAACATGTAATAATCTTTCGAATAAAGCACTTTTTAGTTTTTATCATTCCGGAATTGTCCTTTAATTTATATAGAATAGGCTCACAGTTTACGCCTCTAAAAGTGTATAATTTAAACAATTTTATTTTCAGATAGTTTACTGTGAATATGCACCTTTAATAAAACATATAGCTGAAGCTACGGGACTGTTTTTGATATTTTCGAATACTGGTATCAATACAAACGATAAAACCCGGGACTGCAATATGCAGAACACGGACAGAACTAATATGGTAAAACCCAGAACCACAATGTGCAGAACCGAGAGACGTAATTAATGTAACTGACTATCATTACAATGAGTTTTGCCGATAGCCAGGCATGGAAAATTACAATGCTCCAATGTACTTTTGGTAATACACTGTTGGAGGAGACATTCTGACCAAAATGTGTCTTCTGCAGACTTGACGAGCCGTTTCAAGCGTTGCTTATTGAAAGCTAAGGCTTTTACATTTTTATTTTGGACTTTTTTATTGGATAAATTCGGGAGCTCGTATTGATGACGTACGGACTGTATGTACACGAACCAGCTCTGGGATTTGGCTGCAGTTGATATCATATGGCTGTCTGTCGTTCCATTAGACCATTTAGAATACGATTTCCACTTCTAATGATAGAGGCCAATAGTATTAGCTGTCGAATCTACAGTTCGGCGGTCACAGGCTTAGCTCCAACAATTACTAACAATATGCATTTGGCAGTGCGAACTGGTAGAGAAAGAAAGTAATTTTTACCCACATTTAAGGATTAATGCGAGCATGTAGTGCTGGATGTTGTTGTTGTTGGCTTGTTGTTGGCTTGTTGTTGTTGTTGATGATGATGTTGCTGCTGCTGCTACTGCTGCTGCTGCTGCTGCTAAGACATTTAAAAAAACCACCTTTGTTTCTACTGAAGGGATCTTTTCTGAATTTGGGTAGAAGGTTGTCAGTGTGGATCGTAAGATATGCAGGCCTACTAATTTTGGGACCAAAAGCTAAAAGGCAACAGCTACAGTTTTCAGCAACAGTGTTTTAAAAATGAATATTTTGCCGCATTTTCCAATAGCTACTTCTACTGGAGAGATCTTATCTAAACTCGGATGGAGAGTTGACCGTGAGGTCTCGAAGACGTGTGTAAATTTTGGGGTCAAAAGCTGAAACCAACAATTTTCAACAATGTCTTTCAACAACATTTTTCCAAAATAGACACTTGACTGCACAACAGCCTGGTTGAAAACAATATATCAACGACGCGGATATTGGACAGTTTTGGCATTGCTTAATTAATTAGTGATGTCCGAATAGTATTTAGAAGGCACCGGTTCTGGACTTCTTGATGTTTTGTTTGCCAGGAAATTCACGAGGTCCCTTCTGACATCAACTGATACTGTTAGAACTGCTATCTACAGACGTTAGCTACAGCATCATTCCTAGTTTTGGCAGAGAAACAAACGAGAATTACGCGGAATTAAATGGCTCGCCTGTCTCCTGTTTGTCACAGCTGCATTGACAGTTGACCTTGTGACCTCCGTGTTATCATGCTGCTTCCTAAAATTATAGGTAACCATGTATTCAACTTAGTTCCAATACGATTAACCAAAGCTGAAATATAAATGATTTGCTGAATGGAAAAACTTAAGGTTGAAAAAGCAGAGGTCAAATAGTAATATTAGAATGGCCTTGACCTTTGAACTGGTGACCATCCTGTTTCCTCTTGGTATAAGCAACCATGTACCCAAGTTGTGTTCCATTAGGGTTAAGCAATCCCGAAATATAACATGATAAGATTTGCTACGCCTAAGAACTTCACATGGAAAAATAACAAGGTTTAGTAGAGGTCTGAATGCCATTGACCTTCGACGTTGTGTCTTCAATGTCATCATGCTGCTTTCTATAACCTTACAGATAACACTGAATCCAAGTTTAGTTTCAATAGGATTGACTAATCCTGAAAGATAAGCCGAGAAGTTTTGCTAAACACAAAAAGTTAACATTGAAAAAACAGAGTTTTGTATCAAGATTACAATACCCTTGACCTTTGACCTTTTGACATCATGGTCAAGTTTGACTC
This sequence comes from Chaetoderma sp. LZ-2023a, assembly GCA_034401795.1. NCBI lineage: Eukaryota > Metazoa > Mollusca > Caudofoveata > Chaetodermatida > Chaetodermatidae > Chaetoderma > Chaetoderma sp. LZ-2023a. Next base: position 28,492,975 of record CM067365.1, on the reverse strand, counting down.
CTAACCATAGTTAGAGCTAACTAGAGTCGAACTTCAAATAGTTAACTAGCTAGTCAACTATGGTTCATATGGTTAGTGCGATAATTGCGTAAATTTTTTAATGGCGGACAGCGAACGCTTGCCACGAATAAATGCATATAAAAGTGTAAATATGTCACCAAATAACTTTGGCTTGATGAAATTATGCTTGCCCATTGTATTTCAATGTTCCCAAGCCCCTACTCCTTCCGACGTTATTTCATATGGACGCTTTTTGACGTCTTAGCGGACAAAAATAACCCATTTCCGTAGGCCATCAAAACAGACGACAGAAAGGGTTAATGGAGACTGGTACTGGCTCCAACCTTTCTGCACTAGTAATTCAATAGGGAATCGGGAACTAACGAACTATGGTTAACTAGTTAGCGTTCGGCTTGACATAGCGACTGTGCATGTTCAGTAAACCAGTAAACTGACTATTGTTTGCGAGTCAAACTTGGCCCATGCTGGCTGCTTCCTAACAGTATATGAAACCACATTACCATGTTTAGTTGCAATAGGATTAACTGATCCTGAAATATAAGCTGAGAGGTTTTGTCAAACGCAAAAACTTAACATTGTTGACGCCATCGCCAAAATTACCACGGTGTACATATATACACAATAACTTCTGATCCGATTTCACTCAAATTGTATCACTAGAAAGGTTGTTGCTGTAAAAGAGTTAGCTGTGATCACGATCTCGTCAAATTCCGGATCTATGCATACCTCAGAAACTGCTGATCAGATTCGGCTAAAATTATACTCAAGAAAGGTTGATGCCAAACACTATGGATCTCCGGCGTCGTGAGTAATAAGGCCCCATGACCGGGGGATGAAGTTGTAAGATCGGCTGATCATTTCGAGCATCTTGTGTGTTAACTCGTCATCACACAGCAAGTGTCCAGTAATTCAGACATTAGACTCAAACTCATTATAAACAATATTGTGTTGTATCATCAAGAAATGTTACCCTATTAAATAGAACATAACAACACGACTCTTTGTCTGGTAACACTAATAACCCAGAATACTTCGACCGTCTCTATTCATGCAATTTTTCAATCTGTCTCACAGTCTTTGTTGTTGACAATTGAACCAGTTCTTGCTTATGGCGACCTCTACATTTACAACCGTTACTGTTTGTCACATTCTTTAGAATTGACACTGAATCTCCTACTCGTAAATCTAGGATCATGCAAATCCCCTGGCGTCTTCCTTCTAAGACGCTGGGGCTTATGAGCTTTCTTTTCGGAGTTTGACTTTTATGAATGTATCACTTATCAGGAATACCAAATATAGCAAGTGACCTCTGAAACTGCAGCCAAACAAGTATACATAATCAATCAGAAACTCCGCTAAGTCATACACTACATATAGTGAATCATCAGTCGCGTATGTAAAACGGACAGTGGGTACGTTTCGTAAGGGTATTGGTTGTGTAGAGCACCAAATAGCTATGAAACATTCATTAAATTGGAGCTATGGATGGAGATTTAGATTCGTTAACTTCGATGTCCTGAACAGTATTGGCATGAAGTGAAAATGCATGCATGCGGCCTGTACATGTGTGCATGTCTGTATGTGACCGGTCGTTCAGTGCTAGACAAACTAATATTGCTATCATGCGAGAATGCATACTGACGACATTAAACACACAAGATGCACACAATGGAGCAATCGCTTTATTGTGTGGCCATTATTTAAAGACATTTTAAAATTGATCAATACTACATCTCCATTATCAACATAGACAAATATGGATATACGGTTCGTGATTTGTTTTCTCGCATGTGAACTCAAACCTTATTTACCAGCTCAACGACAGTGATGTTTCAGAATCCAGTTGAACATGGTTATGAAGGAATAGTCGACATAGGTAACATAGATCTTACCTTTATCAGCTCAGCGAATTGTGTCCAAGGGCATAGTATATGCTAACAACGCATTATCTAACATTTGAAAACCAATCCATAAGGGCGTGTGTGTTTTTGGTGAAATTGTTCTCGAGAAATTGTATTCTACTTTGCTGCTTTGTGTCTATACGTTACACGAGGTATGATAGATTTATGTCCGAATATTGAGGATTAAATATGTAGCGATTCTGTTTCTGGAATCAGTTTGAACGTATCATTAAGAGAATCAAAATGACTTACATAAATCAAAGTCTTGTATCACTTATCACTACTCAGTAGTATTCCACCTTGGATTCCAGATTACTATGGTTATGGCAGTCTTATCGGACAATCCCGGAGTGGGCCATCAAGGATATCACTGTTGCTACCGATGGCATAGGTATCATAGCTAATACAGTGTTGTTGATTTACTTTTACAAGACTGCAAAATACTGTGTGCCAGTCTTTACAGTCTCCACAAGTCTGGCTGTATGCCATTGGGTGACGTGTTTCACGACTGCTGTTGTAGGTATCGGATTCTTACCAGAAAATATATTTAAAAGAGGTGGTATGGTTATATGTAAGGTAAATGGCCTTTTGTTGACAACAAGTTATCATTGATATTCCTTGTTGGGTTACAGTACTTCCAACTCTGTCATCCGCTTCTAGCACAAGCCAAGGTAACATTCTCTGTCATATTGAAATGCTGTGTCTCAATGTGGCTGTTGTGTACTCTAATCTCTATACCATATGCCGTTTATTATATAGTATATAACATCTCATACAACAACACTACAATAGGGATTTATTATTTTTCTGGTAACTATGCTTTGAAACCAACCAATAAAATCTGTATTTTGTGAAGCTGTACCACTAGTCGTTATCAGTGTATTCCATTTGCTAAAAATCTATAAAGTATCCAAAGGTCCTAAGCTCACTCGGCAAGAACGTCGCAGTGGAAGCTCCAGAACTGTGACAGCGATCATCACACTATTTATGCTTGCAGTCATACCAAGTATGGTACACAACTTTTATCATAGTGTTTTGGGCTACCCTAACTTACCACTTCATACGGCGTTGTATTTTTATTCTGTTTATTTCACATACCTTAACAGCATCCTTAATCCATTTGTGTATATTCTATCTTCTGGAGAAATTCGAAATAGTATGATGCAGACATTTTGTGTTCAATGTATGCAAACATAACTATTGTATATCCAGGTTTTCCATCCAAAAGTAATTATTGGTTTAATTGTTAGCTTACCCCACAGAATGAACTCCATTGATGCATAGCTGCCTAGGTCTGCATCAATGTTCGGCCAGACCAACACGAATGCACGCATTCAGATAAATAAATGCATACTTGCCTGGAAATGGTGACTGTAGTATTGCACTCACAAAAGGTAGTAGTGTCGGGGTCAAAATGATACCACCTCCCTCAACTGGCCACCGTTCGCCGATCCGTGACCCCCATCGCCCTCTCAAACACCGGGCCATAGGTTGTTGAGAGGGAGGTAGTATCACACTACTACTACCAGGGTCTGAACGCCCATTTAGAGACAAGCCTCCACAGTGACATACACCACTGATCGCCATTAACCACAGGGCCGGCCTCTCTCTCGATTCTGTGTAGGCTTAGACAAACACGTAGTCTCTGCCAGAGTTGCATCGGCATGATGGGACCACCCATAGGGGCTTCCATCTACCTTGACAACGCTCACCTGGGAGGAGGCTAACGTGATTAGCATTTGAACCACAGCAGACATTGGCATGTTCACATGTTACGCAGAGAATCTGGTGCTGAGCAGGGGTCTCCAGCAGACAACCACGGCCTACCCTCTCCACCCCATAGAAGTGGCAGACAGACTTGATCTCTTTACGTGGGTGAAAGCGGTCGTAAATGTTTCTCCGCAAGGGGTCGACCCAAGGATTGTACTGGGGGGGGGGGGGGGGGGGCATCAAGTTGGCCCACTTGGCATCTAATATCATGGCAGTCTCAGCGTTCTGTGCCACTGCTGTAGACGCCAGCACGAGCAGTATGATGAGAATCATGGCTATATATGAAGAGTTAAACTGAACCGAGTGAACCCCTTGAGAAATATCTGTGCCAGATCGAGCCCTGTTCAATCCGGATCGTTAGTGATCTTCATCCCCTCACGGGCAGGGGCTAGCTGCTTCACTCTGCCGCCGGCTAAGAAACGTAGCTCTAGGACTATATGAGTTGTTTGCGGGCTAGTGAGTCCGACTCACTGAAGCAGTTTATCAGCACCCTTGACTTTGGAGACATGTGACACACCATCTACCCGTAGGATGCCCTCCTAGAGGTTAACAGCTTCTTCTGGTCCATCGAATGGATGACGCAGCAGGAGCTTTACACCTGTAACCCCGATCCGGTGACCCACCCTCGTCAGGGAGACACCTTCACCTATGTAGGTGAGGAAGGATGACCCCCGATTGTAGAGCATTCGAACTTTCCCATCCTTTTTCACAACAGTGGAGAGGGGAGCAACCTCTATGTCAATGACTGCAGGAGGCCTATATAGGGACAACCAGGTTTGCCAGTCACCCCCAGGTCCAGTGCGGTACCACACTTTATTCTTCTCAAATATGAACTGCAGGTTTTTTGCCAGCGTCAATAGCAGACCATCATGGGCCATCGGCGGTGCACCGCTCGAATAGGGTTTGACCAGATGAAAGCTGAGGTCGTTATTTAGGGTGTTGATGTCTGCCACCTCTGTATCCGAGAGCTCAATCAACGGCTCGAGGATGTACTTCCTCTTCGGCAAATCGTACCGAAACACGATCTTGTGGCCATCTATGTTGCGACCCAGGCGCTCCTTCGACACATCCTTGAAGTCTGTGAGCAGCTCCACCCCATCATCACCAATGGGGTGGAGGGAGAATGCCTTTGAGTTTGCTTTGTACTGTAGGGTGAATGACTTGCCACTGCTCTCTTCTACCTTGGCAGCATCAACTGTGTACACATCTGCCATGTCAGTAAGACCAGTCGAGTGAGCAGATATGGGTTCCATAGCACGCTATAGGAGGGGTTTAAACAGTTTATATATAAACATATAACTACGCCGATTGTTTGACTGCTGCTCTCCGGTGGTGAGCACGTAATCTCACCCTCTCTAGAGGGGAGACGGGTGGTACAGTACCATATAGAATGGGTCCTCTTCGAGGTGCCCCAGCAGGGCTAAACATACATACACGCCAATGTACTACATCAGCCTCCGGGCAGTGCACACAGCAGCTCACTGGTAGAAGTCGGCCGGGACGTGATAGAGTATCTCCCAGGTGCCAACAGCAACCTATGGAAAGCTATCAGTCCTAGCCTGTTCATACCTGTAAATCACCTGTTTGACAGCCCCTCCATTAACATATATGCCAGCATGGATGGGGTATCGGACGCAGATTTAGAGCTTACACTCTTATTACTCATTGACCTGACATGATATCACACCAGGAATATCTGAGCTTTGCCGAGATGATGAAGAGGTCGCTACGGGGTTGCCCCTTCATGACCCATGCACAGATAAAGGCCCAGTGGCTCGCACTGCAACAAGAAGGAGAGCGCCTACAGTGGGAGAGCTGTGTATCAACAGAACGCGAGCATTGCACGGAGGCGAAGGAACAGTGAAGGTTCCCGATACTGGCAGGCCCCCCTGGGGGAGAGTAAGCGGGACGCAGGAGTCTTGGCAGACGCCGATGAGCCAGATGTCTACGACGATGCCACAGACGAGGATGAGCCAGATGCCATACAGTGGGAAGGTGAGATGGTGCAGAAGTGTAAGACCTAGCAAGTCATCCAGCGGCGAACCTACTATCTTGGTCATAAGGTGAAGTTCCAGATGTCATGTCTCAGAAAGCTACTGGCACCCGACATAGTGCTGGATGACCACTGTCTAAGAGACGTCTGTCTCGACACCAGCAAGCTGGCACGGTTCGCCAGGCTCTCCAAAATGAACCCTTCTATGACTCATGAGCAGATTCTGGAGGTGATGCAGGTTTAATCTCCAGGTATACTATGGCAAAATCAGAGTGGTGGAACCAACCAAAACTTTACCCCTCCCTGACAGCTGACAAGGGCGGTACCATCCACGGCTGGTGACTCCAGCAGATAGATACCATCAGGCGTAATCTCGTCCATGAGGCAGATAAGTACAGCAGAACGCGCAGGCGATATGACAGCCTACAACGTCCTCGCGCATACAACCACTGCTGCGGGTGTGATTGGAGCCAGTGCTGACGTGGCAACTGTGGCCACTCTCGCTACAGGGGTGGGTGCCATCGTTGCCATCCCGCTGGTTGGTGTGACACTAGCCGCCACTGTCTTGGCCACGGGCTTGGGGGTGGGGCAGTGGCAGATCACAAGGAGGCTGGAGAATCATGCTAAGTACATAACACTGGCACAGAATATGCTACAGACTATCGACGAGTCTGTCAGCAAAGCTCTCGAGGATGGCCAGGTCACCGATGAAGAGTACCACCATATATTGAAGGTCCAAGCCCTGTACTGCACGGAGAAACCTAAAGTGCGACAGCAATACCTCAAAGGTTCCAGCGGGCAGGTTGACATGGAGGAGTTAAAAACGAGATGTTATGGCGAGGTCGCCTCACTGGTCTCTGGAGTCGAGATGACAACAAATGGTGTGCTGCCTGTACGGTAGCTTTAAGAACACCAGTATAGATGGCCTTCCCACTGAACCTCACGACAGTTATCCGGAACTAACCATCCCTCGTGGGTACACCCTTGACTGGCCTGAAAGGTCTACTGGATGATATACCAGAGCTCACACCATTCTCCAGCACAATGGATGGATGGTCCCGAACCAGCTTCTCCGTCAACCCATGACTGCTGACCAACCGCCCCATCACCATCAAGGATGCGATATTTGTATAGTAAACTGCGCACATCTCGCTTATGTGCTTTAGTTAAGCCAATTGTAAATATAAATCATGTAGATGTTCGGGTAGGCTATCGTCAGACAGCGCCGTGTGTGTGCGTGCATGCGTGCACGCGTGCGTGTGTGTGTGCTAGGGTGTGTTTCCACCGAGATCACTTCCACCAAATGGCCACAGCTGACGTCGGGATGTGGGTGAGAGCATCAGCTGTGCCATTCAATACTCGAAAAGGTATTTTATCTTTATTGGTGGAGATTACTAAAATGCGCAGACTAACGCATTGGGAGGCTATCGTGTATTCGGGGTCAGGTTCCAACATGGCCATGTGTATGTTGGCAAAGGTGTGGTGCAGTAGCCCAAAGAATTTCTTCTCAGCCTGGCTCCACTGTGGCTGTAGAGGCCAATATCAAATGTGTCGGATGCTCTTATATAGGTGTTTGTTAAATACAGTGATCGAGGCTCCAGTGTCCACAGTGGCACTGGTGGATATGCCACCAAAGAGACAGGTGCACTTGTATATAGTCTTGTGTGGCGTTCGAGGAAGAGTTTCCAGGCTAATGCCTTGGTTATCTTCGTCTACGGCTGTATGATCTTCTATATAGAAGACTTGTTTGGCGATCGCCTCTGTTAAACGATATAGGTGGCTGAGTGAGAAAGTGCCAACTCGTCTGCATTGTTGCGAGTTCTGTGTTGGCGGAGACGAAGTCGGTGGTAGCAGTGGTGCAGTACTGGTGGTTGATGTGTGCGGGTGGTAGGTGTATCAGTGTTAGTGGCGGGTAGGAGAGGATTAGCGGCGCCAGTATAGAGTTTTAGTTGTGCCGCCCACTTAGGACAATGCATCATCTTATGCTTCTTAAAAAGGCAGAAGAAACAATGCCTAATCCATCGCCTATCTTTATGTTTTCTAACTTTCTTGGTCCATTTAAACAAATGGCTGGAACAATCTAATTCACTACTACTGCCACTAATGTATGCGTTGTGCTAGGATAAACGTTGTTTCAGTGGAGGCTATGGCGCAAACCACCACTGTTTTACAAAGGAAAGAGGAAGCTGTGTGATGTTTAGCTTGGGAGGGAGCATCCATTGGTAGAGAAGGGGTTGGCATCGGTACTGTTGGCACTGTCTGCGTTGTGGGTACCGGCATGAAAGAGTGAGTGGTGGTAAGTGTGTTTGGGGTTGATAATGATGTTATTGTCTTCGTGAGTTGATGGCCGATGGCCTGTGTTCAGCCGGGGCGAGTGGATGGGTTCCAGGCTGACTCGTTTTTCAGGAGCGAATTATTGATGCTGGATCCGGCTGTGGCGTGGTATGGCCTGGAGCAGTTGTGTTGGCGGGACGCCGATTTGGACAGTGCTCACTCCAGTGGTCAGGCTGTCCACATTCAAAGCAGCCATCAGGGTGTGGGTGGTGCGTGTGGTGTTTTGTGCGGCTACTGTAGCTGATAACGTGGTAAGGAGGTTAGTAAGAGAAGCTATCTGGCTCATTATCTCCTCCAACCTTGCATTCGTCTTTTCACGGTAGCCATAGTTGTTGTGTCTATGGCCATTTTTAGCACCCTCTCGATGGGACTGGCCATGGCCTCTGCCTCATGCTGCTTGTTGATTTTGTCCTTGATCTGGCAGGTGTTCTTGATGCACCAACGTTTCGGCGGGTTTTACATCATTTACCGGATTATTCTGGCGCCATGCATTCTTTTCCCACTCCAGGAAATTCTCTATTCTTATGGCAGTCATGGTTAAGGTTTACAGACTGTCATATTCTAATAGGAATAACCTTTCCTTTAAGGCCGGCTCAATGCTTAAGTTGTCTATGAAGGTGTCTAACTGCAACTCTTTCTATGTTGGTATTTGTATATACCCTCATAACTAGGTACCGGTTTCTGCTGGCGAGCTCGGGAAGGGTTTCATTGGGATGGCGTCTCAGATTCCTGTTGTAGATGGCTTGTCTCTCCCAGAGCTGTATCGCCAAAACGCTTGGAAAGCGCACTTTCGAGGGCAGTGTATATTGGCCAGGTTTCTGACCCAAGATTGACCAAGACCTGCAGTGCCTTGCCCAACAACTTGGAAGCCAGGTACTCACCAATTTGTTGATCCGTCCACCGGTTCGTATGGCTAATAATCTCGAATTGGCACTGAATTGGGGGGGGGGAGAGTATGACTTGGCTGGTGCTGTGAAATGGTGCGATTGGTGTAAAGCCTGGTGGAACGGAGAGGGTGGGGGTGAATTGGTGTAAATGCGGAAGTAGTGGGCAAATAATTTGGGCGTCTCTGATTGTGGTGTGGTGGTGTGTATGACCTATCGCGTTCATGGTCCTGTGAGTGCCGTGGGTAATACTGTTGTGAAGTTGGCGAGTTATTATGTACATGTTCCTGTGGACGCCATTGCTCATAATAATATGGGTCTGCTGTTGACCCTGGTGGCTTACATACAGGAATGGCTCTGTGTATCGGCGCTGTGTCATATTGTAACTGTTCCGTTATTCTGCATGGCATCTCTATTGGGTGCTGGGTTGGACGTACCCGGTATGGCGGAGGTCCAGGAGATGATTGTGGGCGATAAGTTGCACATGTTGGCGAGATTGTGCGTGTTAGGGCGTGACTTCGCTTAACATCATTGCTGTAAAAGATCTGCGTTCTTTGTTCCATAATGCAGCGATGGGGATTTATGGCACGTTAAGGGCGAAGATGTATATTGCGAGGAGATGGAGGCCTGTGTGTATGTATTCGCGATTGGCATGGTCGTATTTCGGGTGACTCACTAGATGGAGTGTAAGAATGTTGGTGATGCCCTATCAGGTGACTTCTTAGTCAACGTTCATAATCTGCCGTGGGTGTTTGGTGCCGATTACGAATGTCTAACAGTGTTAGATACAACATCTCCACCTCAGAAGCACCTTCACTAACTGGCGAATAGAGTTGTCATTATTGTGGGGTAGATCCCGCACGTGGGATGCTATGGTCTGGAAGATGACTAGTTACAGCGCACGCTGCTCTACCATCCAAATATTCCCTGTATAGTTCAGGGACATATTGGCCGAAATAAAAAGGCGGCTGAAATAGTCAAGAATGAGGAGGGTTCACTGCTTCGAGCCCCACATCGGGCACCACTTGTAGCCCCGGCACCATGCTGCTCCGCCAATTCTGCCTCATACTCAAGGTACTCGCCAGCTCGATGATGCTGGTTAGCTGGCCTCGGGGACGGAAAAGGGAAACTGCGGGCAGCCGGTGACCACAAAGACTGACCTCTAGAGTCGGTGGAACATTCATGTTCCAGTGGGGCCAGGCAGCCATTGCCGACAACAGTGAACACCAGTGTCATCTCGACTATTAGTGTACCCAGTGTGTCTCTACATTATCAGTTCATTAATTTATAATATTAGTATATATGTGAGCACAGAGAGTCGAAGCTGGCTTCTTATTAGAAAATGTACACTGATTTAACAATTTTGATCATTTCCTGCGATAATATCTTGAAGGGACGTGTTGGCGCCGTCTGTGTGGTATCTCGCCAAAAATACCTAACCTATCCTTATTTATATGATAGGTACCACTGTAAAGGAGGAGTCCTATCGCGGCTAACATGTTTAATATAATCTAATGCCTCAAGCGGGCCAATAAATTGGTTTTGCGAGAGGAAAGTCCCTCATGCAGGCCTCTGTCACAGGAAAATGCCTATCACGACGAAGTGGAGGAGGAGAGACAGCCAAGACCACGCTCCTGTCTAGAACAATGTTAGTGTTAAATTATATATGTGCAATTATTTATATATAGGGATGCAAGCTGGTTTACGTGGAGGCAGTGAGCTGGCTTCAACAGACTCGGGCACAGTTGTCTCTTAAACTAGTCACTGGTTTAGTTGGTGCCGTGTTATTTTGGTGATCCTTCTTGAGGAGCTAGACTAACCTTTAGTTATTGAGTCCAGACACATAGATTTATGCCTCGAACGGCTTATGACTACTTGACTTTTGTAACAGGTTGCCTTTCTGGTGGATGGACCTGGGTAGCCATCTTGACACGTATGCATTGGACTACTCCCTCAGGCCGACTATGCATACATGTTGACGGGCGACGAGTCCAAAGCCAATGAGCAACTTCTAACCACGTGTCAGCACAACCACAAATAACAAGACAAGGACAGGATAACACACAGAAGCATTGAATAAGCAGCGTATCTATTTACGGCAGGGGATGAAGAAGTGGGTGGCAGAGGTGACCTTCCTAGAAGGCATGGAGAGCTGATTGGCTTCTCCCAGTCACTGTAGAGTTAGTCTGCGATCCGTGTCTTTTTCTTGCACCAATCGTGTCAAGAACGAACCATATGAGATTCGGTCTATTGGAGCAAATGTTTACCTGCTTTATGGTTACGTAATTGCCCTGAGGTTCACTGCAAGGGTGTTCTTACTATAATTAATGTTTGCGCAGTGAATCCTGCTTTGATTTATAGAAGTCCTAGCGGTACCAGGGAAGTGTGTGAGATGTCGTCTCGGGTCGGTTCTAACCAAACCAGCAGAGGGAACTACCAAACAATTAGTTGGCCAGAGGCCGAGAGAGTTGCAGAAAGAGACAGCTGCTCTAGAAGTAATTTAGAAGGCCATAAAGTTAGTGGCCAATTATGGAAACACGGCTTGCTATGTTGATGGCAGCAGAGCCAGGAAACAGGCTTTACATTAAACAGTACTCCTTCATTTGAGCAGTTGTCTCTAACTAGTTTATCCTAACAAAATATCTGAGCTAATACTAGTTAGGTTTAGTCGCCATATCTCTAGTCTATTGGCGGAGGCACGAGAGACGGCTCTAGTGAAAATGTGTTGCTGTATTTAGAAAAGTAAGTGGTGCAGTTAATGAAGCTGTATAGTATAAGGTATAAGCATTACGCGGTTTAATATATATATATATATATAATTATTTAACTTAACAAAATGAAAAAGTATCTAACAGAGTTTAAACAGCGCTCGCCGTATTACAATCTATACAGTACAATTAGGTCTAGCTGACCTACGCCACTTACTTATAATCAGCGCAAGTGAAAAGAAAATAACTGTGTTACAATGAAAATGAGTGCCTATTAGTCATCAGTGCAATGTTCGTTTACAGCACAGTACCGTGTTGGTACCTGTTAGTTATCAGTGCATGCTGACCAGTAGGTTAATGGCGCCTGTTAGTCATCAGCGCATGTTGGCCCAGGTGTCTGTTGGCACGGTCCTCAGGAAGCAGTACTGCATTCGATGTAGTTGACACTTCATAGTCATTGGCACCAAAATAATAGCACAAAAGTTACACAGTCTAATTTACTGCAGTGATTGATGCACACAAGAACTGGGTGCAGTGGTGAAGTTGTCTCTATTTGTGAGGTGGCTAAGTTTATAATAGTACAGCACAAGATGATCAGTGCCGCTTAGTTCAAAAGCGGTGCTCAAAGCAATGTTCGGCAGTAAGAACAATGGTCGAAACATTGAAGCAGCACTAGATATGTGCAAAGTTCTATTTACCACTTTTTGGCGTGGTACAGCAGGTTTGGCAAGATATCAGTACAGGCCAATAGTTTCACATAATGTTTCAGATGCTATCGACCAAAAGAGTTGGCATCACCAACCGGTCATGGCCATTTAGTTGGCTGGGGAGACTTGATATTTAGTTGTTATATTACCCCTGAACAGGGGTTCCAAAAACTGACGTTGGCAATATTTGTCGAGCGCGTCTTCCCAGCCCGATCGGCTGATATGGCTTATGCTGGTGTAGATTACGTTAAATGAGCTCTGCATAGTAAGCTATTGGAATGTATTCCGCACTGGGCAGACTCCCGGACCTGACTGAGGAAAGCTGTCAGTGCCATTCCTTATATACTATATGATGACCTATCGGTCACCATCACAGACCTCAACCAATCATCACGCACCAAGTGAGAATAACACATGTTTATGACATCACGTTTTCTTCACCCCACAAACACATGCGCGATGGCGATCTAAACCAACTTGGAAGAACTAAAAGGCAAATTCTTACTTTTCTGATATCTCTGCCATTCCTGGACCGATTTCAGTTCTGTAAACGGATTCGTTTTTCCCAACGAGTCCCAGTAATGATTCATACCAAGACGGGTGAATAGAGTCTAGTATTAAGGATTCCCAAAAAAACAGGCAACTATATACATAAGAATGCCATTCCCTACACTATGTAGCGTGGGTAGTCTATCTCTTATTGGCGCCAATGGGGGTGAGGTTGAAGCATCTCAGAAAGCGTCGTTTCGTACCATGCTATATGGTCACCATATAGTATATAAGGAGCTGTGTCAACTACGATTCATCAGTTCGGGCGAGGGGGTAATCCGATATGGTTACATTATCGGAGACTATTATATAGTACTACACAGAGCAGCCGTTCTGGCAATCTACACCAGTGTAATTGAATAAGGTCCTGTTTCGGGATCGGATACCAGCCTCATCAAACGGCGGTGGCTCAATTTTTCTATCCCGTTTTAGGAACTAATAAACCGAACCGTCTTTACGACTAATAAATTTGTTGGTGAGAGAAATTTTGCACCCAAATCGATATTATGAGTGGTACAGGTTCTCCAAACTCACAATTACCATCCTATGGCAACTATGTGCAAGAATTGGAGGACTACATAATGTTTGTCCATGAAATAGCAGGACAGAATTTGGAGGTGTCTCAGAAATGCCAAAAACGTGAGTTTGACCTTAGATTGACCGATCGTTCATACCATATTGGTGAGGTTATCTATCTGACAAACTCTGCAACAAAAATCGGGCAGTTAGAAAAAGCTAACTCCTCCATGGACTGGTCCATTTTTTGTTACCAAGTGTCTGTCAGATGTAGTCCAACACGACTGGTTGAAACCCTGTCATGACATAGAGCTACCAAATTGGCTATAACGAATGCAGAATTCTCTTCTCTCCACAACTGTACAAACTGACGTACCTGAAGATTCTCCACTCGCTTCTAATTGTGCCTAGACTATCCGATCGGGAAGATACATTCCTAACAGAGTTAGAAGACCTTGAAGACACTGTCCTGTATGTAGAAGGATTGGGTGATCTAGAAGACACTTTGGTGTATAATTATGATGAACTGGAAGATACTATTCTTTATGGCGAAAAGTGATGCTGTTGATATTATTCAGGACGGATTTGAGAGTGGAGTAGACCAGTTGGTAATTGGGCTGCCAGAAAGACGACATAGGCGTCTGCCTGGGAGATTTAAAAATTATCAATTATAATGAGGGATGGGGGGGGGGGGGCGTGTGGGGGTGGTGGTAACTCTCTTGTATATAATGTACATAGTTATTGCTATATGCTTAGGATTTCAAGTTTCCTTGCGGCTCGGTTACACAGGCCCACGGTTAAATATTTTTCATACACAGACCCAGGTTTAAATATTATTGAATGGCCTTCCCGCGACTCGGTTAAAAGGCCCTGGAAGCACATTTACTCAAAGGTTTCCTTGGAGCTCAGATACTCCGACCTTTGGAACATGGTAGCGTTATTCATTTCTTATATAACAATAAACCCCCTGTTATCTCTGCATGTACTAATATCCTCAAGGCTTGGGTGCTCAGGCTGAGGGTATATTTGTCTTAACGTTTCCTAACGACATGAGACTCTGTTTTCAATCCATTCCCTTTTCAGTCTCGATGCTCAAGCCACTTATTCAGACAAACTCTTCATCTGGTTCTTCCCTGACAACCCTTTCATAACCTATAGCAGATGGTAGCTATGCCAGACCACTACGGGTTAGTGGCTTAGTATGTTTAAATGTACAAATTATACATGTATATACTTTTCTTACTTTTGGCCATTGTACATCATTCGTAGTTTGTTTTTTGTGGGGGTTTTTTAATTCAAAAAGGTCAATGGTCTGCTTTAAATGTTGAATGGTCTTGGCTGCTTTTCTCATGGTGATGTGGGATCTTAGCATTTGAAAATGCTATTTGTGAAATTGTTTGCCATGTGTTGTTTTTCCATTTCCCCAGGAAACTCTTGTGAATATATTGATATATTAATATTAATATATTGAAATGATAACATTTAAGTAATGTATAACTTTACTCTGCTGTTTTGATGCCGTGTCTGTATATTCTCCACAGAGGTACGCATGTAGTATGTATTTAAGATTGCATATATTTTAGCATTATCATGTTATTTTGCACTCTTCTGTTTTGACAACATATTCTGACAAGACGCCATTGTTTTTATGGGCTTACTGGTTTTCCACTTTCTTTGAGTGTAACTAACTCTTGAGGCTTGACTACACTGGCCCTTGAGTGATGTTGTATTTTGGTCTACTCTATACTAATCTGTCTGCTGATTTTCGCTTGATGTGCAATTAGGTGCAATTATCCCTTGCGACTAGGCTGCGCTGCTCCGAGTGATATTGCACATGACCTTGGCACAAGTTCTGCAAAGGTATTTGTTATTCAGTTATCATCTGCTCAGTAAAGGTTAAAGGCATTTTTTACCGGTATATCCATTTAAAGTCAAAACAGATTTCATATCCAGATAGTGAAATGGCCAGCACTATTTAACTATCAGATCTTCCTGTTCTTCCTATTAAGATTTGTACCTTCTCAAACCGCATCCCTCTAGTGTCTAAAAATTAGAAGCGTCATTCTAAGGGTTTCTGGCATACCATGGCCGTAAAATACAACAGGGAATAATGTGGTGCTCCTAGAAAAGCGGGATTGCCATACAATAATTTGGTAGTCATTCGTTTCCGTACTGTGCCGGACATTTGCCGAGTTGCCTGTGGACAGGTGGTTGTCAGGCAACAGGACGCGCACTGGCAGATGAATCCTGGATGGCAAGCGGTGCTGATTGACTTCCCTCTTCAGCCCAGCTTGTCTCACCACAGCTAAAGGTACCACTTGTAATAACTAATTGTAATTACCTGATTCGCTACACTAATAGGTTCCCCTACCCATCCCTTCGGCTCCTATAAGTCGCACCAGAGTCTACTGGTGGCGCAGTTACTGGAGAAGCCTTGAGAGCTTCGTGGAAGGCGTAGATTTGGAACTTTTGCCATCTTTAAACTGAACTGTTGGCTGTTCTGATATCTCGCCAAACCTTGTCCGAGCTACGTTGAAGTGGTTGAACTAGAGCACGTTTATTGTGCCATCTTCAAGTGCTTAAGACTGCACCGTAAAACTTAAGCCATTTTCACTGGTGAACATTGCACTCGACGTCGCATCTGAGCTGGCGGCGCCAATATTCTTGTACTGTGTAAATCTACAAACAATGCTAACTGCATCATATGACTGTGCTTATCCTGCATCTTTTTTGGCACCTAAAACCTCTTCCAGGCACTTCTTCGATGCAGGAACCTTCTCATCAATGACGGCTGATTCTCTACTGTGATAATACTTTATTTCTGTGCCAACTGTAATTCACAAACTATTCATCTGTTCTTATGCACTGATGACTACTAGGCACCAATAACTTTACTTTAATTATCATACGCCGATGACTAAAAGGCATCCGTAGTTTATCATATAGTATTTACATGATGACATTATGTGCTGATCACAAGTAGGTGCAGTAAGGTCAGCTAGACCTCATTCATTGCAATTGTGTATCTGTTTTACACAGTGAGTGCCGTTCTTAGACTGTTCTTTCTAGCTATGTTAGTTATAGTTCTAAATATATACATATATATATATATATATATATATATATATATATATATATATATATATATATATATACTCACTTAAATAATCTTACAGATCCTCAGTAGTGTTATGAGCTCATGCGATCTAGTAATTATATAACTCTATGGCAATTGCCTGTCAATCCATATTTCATACTCATCTGTTTCATATTCCATAATTATTTACTTGCACCGGGTTCAATACTGCGTTGCTACTGTTGCGTATCAGACTCCGTGTTACAAGAATGTGGGAGTAACAAATTTAATCAACATCAAAATTTTAAAATAATGCATATATACTGTGGGTGCAAGTGGAAATATATATATATATATATAATCTTTTATATTATTTTAATTAACTACTAGTAACTTAATTATGTTTTCGCGTGCGTTATGTGTAGTGTCGTTATTTGTAATATGTACAGTAATTTAATGTTGTAATGTCTCTTTGTCTAATATATGTTAGGAGTCCATCAGACATAGGCTTTGCCTTTGATGGACTACCTGTCCTTTGTAATATAAATGTGAAATGCTACTATAAAATAAAAAATATTTGAATTGAATTGAATTGATTCCCCCAACAGAAATAAGTATTGTAATCGAGCATGGTTTTAATAATAGAATAGTTTACTGCAAGTTTAACATTTGAGTAAATTCGTTACTCCCACAGTCATGTAATACGGAGTCTGATACACAATAGTGGTGACGCGGTATTGAACCCGGTGCAAGTAAATAATTATAGATAGAAACGTGGTAGCGAAATTTGAATGCTATGCAGAACCGGCTATGCTAGGGGTAAAGTCGACAAGATGGTTGACGTCATTCGAACGGCACGCAGACGGCAAAGGTTTGATCATCAATGAAGGTACGAATAATGATACTAAACAACGTCGTCGAGCCCTATTACTACATCTAGCTGGAACTGATGTTCATGACATTTGTGCCACATTAACAAATACTGGTAACGTTACGGATTATGAAATGCCAGTAGCAGCATTAAACACATATTTCGTTGCACAAGTAAATACAGCATTCGCCCGCCAAACCTTTCATCAAGTTACACAAAAACCTGGCGAAACAGTTCAACAATTTGTCACACAGACACAATTAAGGCAAGCTGGCAAAGACTGTAATTTTGCAGCTGATACAGATAATCAGATTCGTGACGCGATACTAAGTAAATGTACGTCAGATTATGTTCAATTATGCTCTGCCTTTGATGGACTGCCCAATTGTGATGTCTGTATATTGTATATTAAGCATGAAATAAATAATCTTGAATCTTGAAAACTGTTAGAACCAAGGACAGGGCAACTCTTGTACAGTCGTTGGAAATAGCTTCACAATGTGAACGGATTGAGGAACAAATGTCGATAATTAACCTTTTGACGCCAAAATTGGCCCGCTTCTTTGGGACCCCAAGTCTGCTCAATATGTCTAGTAGAATCAGAGTTTTGGACAAGTGTGCCGAAAGGCTGGCACAGTTTTCAAAATAATCATTTTAATCTGGTTGCTGTGGCCTTGACCTTTCACTTTTTTATCCAAAATTTCTCACACATCTTCAGGACTCCACAAGCAACAGTTCCCCAAGGTTTGCTTACTGCGCACGAAAAACTCTGAAACCTACAGCACGGAACAAGCATAAAAATAATACAGAATTAATAATATCATATTATGATAATATAATTCTCTTTATTCGTACGCAAGAAACAAACATAACTATTGTCACATATAACCCAGTTAGTATCTTGGTAGGTATATAGATGTGCTTATTATATGTTAAATACGTAGTATTTAAATGTACTCTCTTATACTCAAATAATAATAATAATAATAATGTGGTTATGAAGGTTATCATGGATCAACACACTACCTTTATATTACACAAGATATGTGCTATTGGTTCAAAATATAGTTAGACCTTTAATGGTCAAGACTGGACGAGAAAACGTGGAAATTTTATTTAATAGATGTTCATTTGGATGTCAAGAGAAGGCTATTTTTGAAATTTTGGCTGAGGAATGAGAGGCTTATTTATCGATTCAGTTATTGCAATTGTAAATTTTCAAAAATATTCTTCTCTTGGCCTGCAAATGGCCATTCCTCAAGACCATTACAATGGCCAGTTCATACTGGCTTGACCGTGAACGGGTTACGTTTTCAAAGAATACTGTCAATAATTGAGGTATATGGAGAGGAACAAAGGGCCTGTGGCGCGCACCTGGAAAATTGGCCCAAGTTGCATATAAATCTTAATGATTTGCCAGAAACGTTACGACATTTCAAGATGGTCACCAAATATATTGTTCACTCAAAAATCTGAATATGGATTCTAAAGCCTACAAGGGATAGGATTCTTCCAGGCAAATTTAGTAGAAATTTGTCAAGAAGCTAAGGAGATGCAGTTTGACACTCAGGTAAATTTTTTACAAAATCTAAAATTTTCACAAAAGAACTTGACCAATTAAAACTTGAATCAAAGTTCTAAAGCCTACCTGCAAAGCATCGTTCAAGCCAAATTGCACTGAAATCTGTCAAGAATATGTTTTGACACTTTCCGGTAAATTTTTTTTTACAAAAAAGACTTTCACCCAAAAAAATTAACAATAAAAATTCGGAATAAAAGTTCTGGAGTGAAAAATAGGTCTGAATAAATGCTTACGCTGGAATTTTAAGCAGACACCACAAAACACTGCCACGTTACAAGCATATATTTGGCGGAATATCTGGTCTGGACTTGGAGCTGGTCGCTGTGACCAGCTCAGGAATTTCCAGACATGTCTAGGTGCGTGTCCCTGACGTGTGTTGTTTGAATTGGGATTTATATTTGGATGGGTAAACATGTTAGGGAACATGTCATAGAGTGGTCCACGAGGTAAGTAATATTGATGTAGAAACCAGCTACTCACAAGCATGGATATTTAAATTTCTATATGTTCATCTACCCCCCTCCCATCTGAAACGATTAGAATATTAAGCATATCTAAATACTATCAGCATCGCAGCGTAATCATTTAACCCTTGCCACTCTGATGTCAATATTCTATCTTTCTACTGTGTCAGTTACAAGGAAACTGGTGTACATTTTGCAACAATTTTGGTGGATGATGTTGCTGTCTACGACAGCACCATCTTCCACCAAATTTGTTGAAAAATAAACACCAGTTAATCTTTTAATTTCATTTGAAAATTTAAAATTTTGACACCAGTGTTAAGGGTTAACCCTTTCAGAGACATATCCCTGAGAGAGTAAATTCCTTACTATGATGGTACATTCTGTTGAATATTTTGAAATCAATATGGCTTCAAGTCATTAATTTCAACACATTCAACAGCTTTCCTCTTTGGTCGCACCGAGATTGAGATACCAGTAAGTTTTCAAAAAAGTAACAGCACTGCAAAGGCCAGTTTTGACCAGCTTGGCCATTACAGTGATAAGGCAGATAACATGCTAGAAGCATTAAACATGCTATGACAATATTAATATTAGCATATTTCAATCAAGCGGAGATATAGAAGTGTATTAACAAATGCGAAAATACTGACTTGTCAATTAGTCTTCATCAGCCACACAAAATCTATCTATCTATCTATCTATCTATCTATCTATCTAACTATCTATCCCATTCACTCTTAGAAGCACAATCAGAAAACTCTATCAAGCTAAATGTGCATCACATTTCAATTTCATATTTATATTAGTTAACAAATTATAAAAGTATGTAATCGTGTGTTTAATATAAACCAAAAAATATGACACAAGCCAGGTAATAAAACATATAAGAAACAATAACAATTCTGAAAACCTGAGTGTAAATTTACTTTTTCACTTTTCTAAAATAAACCCATAATATGAGATACAATTTGAACTGGTCAAGGGGGACCGCCTGAGTTTTTTACTATAGGTGTGTTCATTGAAAGCCCACCTGCCATGGCCCATTAACCTTTAGCACACTGAGGTCAAGATTCTATCTTTTACAGTGTCAATAGGAAAGAAACTGGTGTGCCTTTTTCAACAATTTTGGTGGAAGATGTTGCTGTCTACAACAGCACCATCTTCCACCAAATTTATTGAAAAATAAACACCAGTTCATCTTCTTTAATCTGAAAATTTTAAACTTCGACATCAGAGTGGTAAGGGTTAGTCATGTGAATGGTCACAATTAGGCAAAAAACAGTTTTTATTTAGTAAATGTTCATTTGCAGGTAAGAAGAAATTTTTTTTGAAAATTTATATTTAATAGAAAATAGATATACCCAGACTAAATCATCATCAATCAGTCAGCTATGTGATATTTCATTCTAACTGAGACACACCGATAGTTTAATCGAAACTTATATATAATTTGCCATTCTCATCTGTCAGCAAGAGCTCTGATACATATATCATAAGAAAACGTTCAGGCACGTCATAGCAAGAGTTATCATTCAGAAACTGATTTTTAAAATGGAAGCCAATAGCCAATTGTTAGTCAGTAAAAGAAAAGATCGGTGTACCTTTCGGAAAAAGTAGTGCTCAACAACAGCTTGCCATAACATTGTTCCCATAATAACTGCCATCTGTGACATAAAAGTGATTGGAACTTAGGAATATAAAATTTCACTGCTGTCTCCGATTTAGGGTTTCCCAATGCGAGATGGCAGTAACTATTTCCAAACAAACACTTCTTAACATATTCTGCCTAAATGTCTAAAGATACAGGATGAAACATGTTAACCCTTTAATGGTCAAGCCGGCCAAAACCGGCCTCTGCAGTGGTCTTGAGGAATGTCTATTTGCAGGGAAAAATAAGACAATTTTTTTCATCTTTACCACTGGAATGACTGGCTCGATTATCGAGCCAGTTATTCCAGTGGTAAAGTTTCAAAAATTGTCTTATCTTCGGCTGCAAATGGACATTCACTGAGGAAAATCTTTTAATTTTCGTGAAAAGATCTTGACCATTAAATGGTTAATTAACTACAGGTAAAAGCTGTGCTGTGAACGCATAGGGAATTTTCACACCAGACAGTATTTTATTGAAGACCTGTTTAAGGCTTACATCAAATCTGTTAATCAATAGCTGTCTATATTCTGCAGAACAGGCAAGTCAATATACAGTGATTGCCACATGTTTGGTTTTTTTTATTAAAGGCTTCACGCACTGGTGCGTATTAGATTGCCCTTTGACCGTAGTAATAGATTCCAATTCTGAGAATATCAAAGCAAATGCTTCCTTTCGCATTCTAAAGTTTTCTAACCATTGACTGTGATTAAATGTCTCCAAAACGACTGTTTCACCCCCACCCCACCGATTCGTTTCTCATGTGAAAATCCTATCGCCAAAACAATGCATACGTATTCTTCGTTGTAATCTAAAATAATAATTTAGTCTGTCTATCTTGAATATTACTTTTTAACGGAAGTAAACCAATTATTTGCACCTACTCTTATAGCTCATGTCAAGGCTCAGAAAATTGACTTTTTACATACCCAGTAAGATTCACATGCATGCAAAATTGTGTGCATGTGTAAGTTTTCGCCGTGTGAAACGGGATTAAATTCTTGGTAAGACCGCGACTAAGAATAACAACATTGCTACCAAAACATAACCTTTTCATTTTTTCTATTCTTAATCCGCAAGCTTTTCTAAGTAACCATCAGTATAATGGGTAAGATAGATTGACGATATTTCTTACTGAAACACATATGAAGACGAACAAAATCACACAAAATAATGGGTAGAAATCATAATTAGTTATATTCTAACATTAGTAAACAAATATGCATACATTATATTTTCTTTTCATTCTTTTTTTATACAAATATACAAACATATATACAAATTCAAATATCTAATCATTTTGATCATGATTATCCTTGCTGACATTAATATGGTGTTCTGACCAAAATTAAGGCACAGAAATAAGCATTATTATCAGATCTAGTTCGCTAATGAATTGATCGTAATGATAATAGGGAGGGAATTTGCTTCAATGAATTTGGCATGAATGGAATTTATTTTACTCGTCTAACGTCATTTGAAATAAAAACTTGAGATTTTGTACAGCCTTATAATGAAAATGATGAATTGAGTAACACAGTGAAACCTGTGTTAAGTGACCACCTTCTGGCACACATACAGTTAGTCACTATAGACAGGTGGTCCCTTAATACAGGTGACTTGCTATAGGATATGCCTTTCGGGGGCCAAAGGTTGGTGGTCCTTTTAACGGCTGAATTTAGTATTTCCTTATTTAATGTACATTTTCAGGTCATAGAGAAGACTATTTTTGAAATTTTACCACTGGAATGACTGGCTCGGTTATCGAGCCAGGCATTCCATTGGTAAATTAAAAAAAAAATCTCTTGACCTGCAAATGGATATTCCTCCAAGACCCCTGGAGGCCGGTTTTGGCCGGCTTAGCCATAACAGGGTTAAGACAGGTGCACATATCTTAAAGAATGACCGTTTTTCGGCCCCAAAAGGCAGGTGGCTTCTTCAACAAGTCTACCTGCACTATAACCTGAGATACATAAAGCAAAGTATTGCCTAATTCAGATACTGAAATCAGACATGAGACCAGCTACAAGTTAGCTGAAGCACAGTTGCGGAGAATAGCACTACACTAGTAGTTGCACATGCGCATGTGGTTACTTTAACCATTTCACTCTCAAGCTGTCCAAAAAGCCTTCTGCAGCGGTCTTGAGAAATGGCCATGTGCTGACCAACAGAAGACTATTTTTGAAATTTTATAACTTGAATGACTGGCTCGATAACCCAGGCAGTTATTCCATTGATACATTTAAAAAAAATAATTTTCTCGTGATCTGCAAATGGATACTTTCCATGAGAAAATTGAAACTTTCCTGAACAAATTTGAGGGTTAAATCATCCTCATTGGCATTGGAAAAAGATTAATTTTAACCCTTTAACCCATACACACGAGAAATGACTACGTTCTTGTGATGGAGAAAATATTCTGTAGAATATTTTGAAATTAATTTGACTGGGATCTTCCTGTTTAGCTGTCTTGAAATTGAAACACTGGAATTTCAAGGGTTACGCTTCAAGGCACCATACAATAATTTCAATGAGCAAGAACTCTTAACTTGCTGAATATTTTGAAAACAATCTGACTGAAAGTTGTTGTTGGCTTAGCTCAGTCAAATTGTTTTTTAAATATTTAGCACAGCCTGTGATATAACCATTGGAATATGCTGTCTGCAAAAACTAAGCAGCTAGAAGGTTAAAGGTCAAGCTTCTGTTTGTACACATACAAAGACATATTTCACAGAAAAATCTTGCAGAATGATGGTGATTGGTGAAATGTGAAAATGTTTGAGTTTTAAATTTCAATGAGGAGTGGGATTAAAAAGATTTCACGCAACTGGCTGAAGCATAGTTTGATACTATATTAAGCTACAATATGTGAGAATCAAACGAACTGCTTGTGTTTGAAAATGAAGATCATTTATAGATGTGTTTGTGCGTTGAGCCTTTATCTTCTCCTAACACTACATTACACGTCTTTTGGATTAATTTACGCTAAAGAACATAGAAACCGCCATTACAAATGTTATTTCCATTATGTTTCCGCATAATAGAAAATATAAGTAATCAAATAAATTTTACCGCTTAAAGAAGTTTTTCCAAACGCTAAGAAATGTATAAGAACACAAATTTATTATTGCTTAGGCAGCAACAACACCAATCAGTAAAATTGCTTTCAAAATAATCAACCTATAACATTAACTGATTAATGATCGAGTCGGCCAAAACGGGCCTCTGCAGTTATCTTCAGGAATAACAGTTATCAGGCCAAGAAGACTATTTTTCAAAATTAACCACTGGAAAGACTGGCTCGATAAGCCAGCTAGAAAGTTATTCCTGTGGAACCTTTTCAAAAATAGTCTTCGCTTGGCCAACAAATGGACCTTCACTTAGCAAAAATCTAAAAAAAATTCATGACCAATGTTGCCAATTATAGGGTTAAAGAAATGTTGTCAAAACAATAAGAAGAATAACATAGAAATTTATCATTATCTACAGTAGCCAGCAATGATATCATTCAACCAAATTGCTTTCAAAATAATCAGCGCAGATCATTAATAACGGTAATATCATCATTCAAGTACAAAACTCGGCGCAGATATTTGAGGTGACAATTCAAAGGCATTATTATACACAATATACATATGAAGTGATTAATTGCTTTAAATAACACGACTACATACATACTCGCACCCGATTATATCGTTAATTAATTGAGCAATTAATTAGTAACATCAAGGGTTAATTAATAATTGCGATGATAATTAAATATGATAACTATCGATAACAAACACATACCATCCATCACAGGTGTAGCTACTCGATAACAATATTAACAAGGTCACTACAGATAAACCCTGTCTATAGCGGACACCTGTGTTTGGGGCCAAAAGAGGGCGATTCTTTAACTCTTTCACCGACAAATCACTGAATTTATTCTCTTGAATATTTTAAAATTAATTAGACAGCAAAGGCTTCCAGAGAAATTAATTTTTAAATATTCAACCGTTTTCCTGTATGGTTGTCTTAAAAATGAGATATGGCAATTCACCGGTAAGGGTTAACCAGCCAAGACACATATCAGCCAAAAATGGCTTCTGGAGTCGTCTTGAGAAATAACCGTTTGCCGACCAAGGGAAGACTACTTTTGAAAACTTACCACTGTAATGACTGGCTCAATAACAGAGCCAGTCATTCCAGTGTTAAATTTTCAAAAGTAAGCTTCTCTTGGTCTGCAATTCCTATGAGAAAATTGAAATTTTCTCGAACACATTTCAAGGGTTAAAGGGTTAAGCTGGGTAGTCAGAAGACAATCCATCAAAGAACCACTGGTTTAGAATCAAACCTGAATCTAGTCCGTATGACAAGCACCGTATACCAACTGACCACATGTCTTAACACTTTAATGGTCAAGCCGACCAAAAGCGGCCTCTGCACTGGTCTTGAGGAATGTCCATTTTCAGGCCTGTAAATGGACATTCAATAAGCAAATATTTGGATCTTCTTGACCATATTTGAGCATTAAAGGGTTAATGAACCACAGCAGTTTGGCTCCAAAAGTTATTCAGCAGAGCACATAGCGAGATCCAATTCAAACTATGAACACACCCCCAACCCGCTCCGCACCCCACCCATCCCCATTTCTAGCTTTGGACGCAACAGCTCCTAGTCAAATTAGTTTCAAAATGCATCAGATATACAATTCATACACGTTCGTGGTAGACTTGTTCAATTTTCCTGACAGCTACGTCATTCTAATTGTGATGTCAGTTAACAGGTGATGTAACTGATTATGACATCTTATACATTTGAGTGACAGATTAGATCACTCCATTAGTTGTATTACATGTAAGCAACTACCTGTCTTTAGTGACCACCTGTCTTTAGTGATCACCTGTCTTTAAGGACCACCTGTCTTTAGTGATCATATGTCTTTAGTGATCAGATGTTTTTAGTGATCACCTGTCTTTAGTGACCCCTCTGTGATGACTCATAGTGTCCGCTATAGACAGATTGCACTGTAATAGGTTATGTATTTGGTTACAATGTGTGAGATTTCTGATAAATATATCTAGTAATGGTTAATATCAGGTGAAAATATATACTCATAACACACTAGATGAAAAGAAGAAAGAAGAGTTGTAACTCCCACAATTAACCCATAAAGACACTCCCAAATATCCCATAAAGATAACTCCAACTATCCCATAGACACTCACAATCCTCTCATAAAGACACTCCCAACTATTCCATAGACACTTCTAATTATCCCATAAAGACACTCACAAATATCCCATAAAGACACTCCCAAATATCCCATAAAGACACTCACAAATATCCCATAAAGACACTCCCAAATATCCCATAAAGACACTCACAATTATCCCATAAAGACACTCCCAAATATCCATTAAAGACACTCCCAAATATCCCATAAAGACACTCACAATTATCCCATAAAGACACTCCCAAATATCCCATAAAGACACTCACAATTATCCCATAAAGACACTCACAATTATCCCATAGACACGCACAAATATCCCATAAAGACACTCCCAATTATCCCATAGACACTCACAAATATCCCATAAAGACACTCACAATTATCCCATAAAGACACTCACAAATATCCCATAAAGACACTCACAATTATCCCATAAAGACACTCCAAAATATCCCATAGACACTCACAATTATCCCATAAAGACACTCCCATTTATCCCATAGACACTCACAAATATCCCATAAAGACACTCCCAATTATCCCATAGACACTCACAAATATCCCATAAAGACACTCACAAATATCCCATAAAGACACTCACAAATATCCCATAAAGACACTCAATTATCCAATAAAGACACTCCCACTTATCCGATAGACATTCCCAATTATCCCCTGACATCAAAGGATCACCAACTTTTGACATGATTTAAAACCTCAATTCCCAGAATCTATATTTAAAGGCAACTATACAGGCTACCTGTCGAATATTTTGAAACTAATTTGAATGGGGTGGTGGTGGGGGGGGGGGGGGGCTGTTGCTGCCATAGGGGACATTACATACAATTCTGACACGTTAGTGACAGACTTTTCGACTTCCTTGAGCTGTCATTTTGATTTTAACATCAACTAACATGTGATGTATTTGATTCTGCTGTCAGCTACTTGAGTGATGAATTTAATACCCGTTTTCAAATTAAGCCGCTGTTTTGGACTGCATATTGTAGTTAAAAATAGATTTAACTTTAAGCAGCTGAGTGAAATGAAATTAGTGACTATTTCCTGTCATCTGGTATAAGATGCTTCCTGTATTAAAACACTACCCCCTCAAGATCATATTCATGTTAATTCAATCACATTAAAATCTTTACACGGTAACTCAAGCTGGCCAAAAAAAGGTATGGGCAGTGCTGTTGAGAAATGTCCATTTGCAGAACAAGAGATTATTTTAGAAATTTCACCACGGAAATGACTGGCTCAATAACTCAGCCAGTCATTCCAGTGTTAAATTAAGAAAAACCTCTTGGTCTGCAGATGGACAATTTTTATGAGAACAGAGATTTTTTTTGAAAAATTTGAGGATTAAAGGATAATTTTTATAATTAAAACACAAGATTTTAACATAATCCTTCTTCCATAAATGAAATACTTTATGCTGAGGTAATACGATAGGTACCGGTACCTAGGATTTATGTAAGCAAACAACAGTTGATAACTAGAAACAAGACTTTATGTGCATTAGGTAATTAGAGATTTTAGAAATACTCATTAAATGTGTTTATAATTAATTCACCAAGTAAACATGCATATACTTATAATATTATTATTATTATTATTATTATTATTATTATTATTATTAATCCATAGAAAATTGCAAAAATATATAAACCATATTTCATCAAATAAAATACATCTTTGTTCTCTGCTTAAATGCTTATTTTTTGTTAATAATATAATTTTGACAGGACGTAGTATATCCATAATTCATTGTATGTATATTTTGACTGATGAACACGTAATAATATTAATAATAATCTTGAATATTTCCCAAAAAATATTGAACCAGTATAGTAAATTATTAATAGCACAAACAAAATCATAGCCTAACCTATCATTTAAATAATTCTATTTTAAATTAATTTAAATCTATTTTCTCAAAACCAACACACAGCAAAATTCAGATCTATTTGGTATAAGAACCTTTCCTTGAAAACATATTTAGACAAAGGTAAATGTATCCTTCATAAACACAAATCTATTTTCACAGCTAAGTGAATAACAAGTTTAAACAAATTCTCAGAGCTTAATCACATAATTCACCTTTTCAGAGTATCCATCGATGATTTGATGTCATATCACATCATACTCAGCTAAGCGGCGTGTAGGATGACGTCATAATCATTATGTCATAAACGGTTCTATTAGGCCTGTCGTTAACTCTTAATAGTCCATCAGGTTGTATGAATTGTCTGTCTTTTTAATAAACATGCTGTTGAATATTTTGAAACTAATTTGACTGGGCGATGTTGCTGCCATTGTTTCTGGAAATTGATAATCAGGGCATTCAGGGATTGATTGATCCCAACACGAGTGAGGTGTGGGTGGAGCGTAGGAAAGGTCCATTAGTGCTGAAACTACAGGGTCTCAGGTCTAGTTGCTATAACTGAAAATCTGCTCAATAATTTCACGACTGAATGAAATTAATTTTAATGTCCAGCCAAAACATGCCTTAATTAATCGCTTCTTTGCTAAGACAGTAACAAATGCCTTTTTCAGTGATCTTTAGAAAGAACCTTTTGCGAACTAACAGAAAAACTTTGAAAACTTATTACTGGAATGACTGGCTTGTTTATCGAGCCAGTCATTCCAGCGCTAAGTTTTCAAAGATTACTTTTTTTGCCTATAAAGGGACATTCTCTAGGAGAAAATGTTGATGTTCTTGATCAGTACTGACCAATGAAAGGGGAGTGACAAAGTGGTCACTAAAGGCAGGTGGTCTTTTAATATAACTCAAAAGACCACATTTCTTAAAGAACAAAATTTTAAACACACCCCAAAAAGGATGACTTGGTGTGACTGTACTCAAAGTAATGCTTCGACATACATAACTAAGAAAACATCAATTTCTATAAACTTAGTAATGACCGAGGTAAGTATGTATCCGAGGAGTAAATGTGTGTCAATAAAACTCCGAATCTGAACTTTGAATTGACCCGGAGCAGTCCTTCCCATCTTGCACACTTCCTGCGGGACTACCCACCGAAGACAACTGATCGGCATTGTTCTCCACGGTTTTGGAAGCTGAAATGAAAGGACAATATTAAAATTTTGGAAGCGAGCTCATTTATGGAATCTGAAGTTTGCAACAAGGGGAGATGGACATAATGAAACATGTTAGTGTGCAAGATGGGAAGAACTGCTTCATTGACTAAGTACAGATTTAGATTTTCTTGACCGATTTTGACCATTTACGGGTGAAGTTTAACGCTTACATGACTATCCCAACACAAAAGCAGCCTCTATAGTGGTCTTGAGGAATGTCAATTTGCAGGCCAAGAGACTATTTTTGAAAATTTTATCACTGGAGCGTACCGAACCAGTCTTTCCAGTGGTAAAATTTCAAAAATGGACTTCAATTGGTCTGCAAATTGCCATTCATTAAGCAGATATTTAGATTGTCCTGACAAAATTTGGACATTAAAAGTAAAGGACAAAAGAAAATCTAAATCTGTACTTAGTCAATGTCAATTTACAGGCCAACAGAACACCATTTTTGTAGATTTACCACCCGAGTGACTAGCTTGGTTATCGAACCATGCAATTTGTTGTAAAATTTTAAGTAGCATTATTTTGTCCTGTAAACGGATATTTCTCAAGGCTACTACAGAAGATAGTTCTGACTGTCATGACCATTCACGGGTTAAATTTAATTAATCTGAAATATTGGTTGATACAATTTATGCGCGTGTCAAATACGCTAGTCATGATAATGTACCATGACATATCAAATATTACAATAAGAAAGACACAAAACAGTCCTCAGGGAGCAGATAGCTAACATCGATGTCAGCTCCGATCGAAGCCCTAACCAAAATACGGAAATCTATGGAATCATCCGCTACCAGCACCATAGGTGTTCTTAAAAACACCTAAACTAGGTATACTGACGACGCTCTAGTAGTAAAACTGTCAGCAAAGAAAGTGTTATGGCTGCGCATCTATCAAAGTGGTCAAAGTGAAGACCGCACCAAACTACGCCGGGAGCGCAATATTATTCTGCGCCACATTAGCGAATGCTTAAAAGATCTTGCTATTCAAGAGGCAGATGAAATCACTGCCACGGATGACTGTCACAAAATGTTTCGGGCAGCCCAAGCCCCGAGAGTTAGTAACTACACACCACCACTCACTGTACACAACTCTGAAGGACACTATCAGGACTGACCAGGGAAAAGCTGAGGCGATCCGAGAATGCTTCAAGGAACAGTTCACTGACAACGATGATGAGCCCTTGCACCCGTTCTCAGGAGACCCCAGGCCATTACTAACACCAATTAAAACACCAGAAGTTGAGAAGGCACTTAAAGCCTTGAAAAATGGATGTGCATCTGGACCTGATGGCATGAGCAATGAACTATTCAAATATGCAAGTGACATTATCTCAAAACTGATCACGCACCTAATCAATTCAGCTTTTATGCACCACCTTCCCATCGATGCTGTAGGCCAAGGCACCCTTATCGCACTACCCAAGCCGAAGAAGCCACCTGGGCCCCAGCCAACCTGCGGCCCATTGTGCTCCTCAACAGCATATGGAAAATCCTATCCAATGTTACTCTATGCCGCATCCGAGACAAGATCGATTACTTCACCGGATCATGTCAAAGTGGCTTCAAACGTGGACGCAGCTGCACAGACATTGTATGGGCTCAACGCATGCTTGTGTCGGGAGTCATGTCCATACACTGGGACTTCCACAAAATGGGCATTGATATGTCACGAGCCTTCGACACAATTAAATGCTCAAAGATCCTAGATGTACTACGCCAGGCCAGTTGCAATGAAGATGAGCTACGACTAGTGAGACTACTACTTTCAGACACCAAGCTGAGAGTACGAGTCAAGTCAGTGAAGTCTGTAGAGTTTGAGACATCCACAGGGAAATGGTCTATCTCCGGTGCTTTTCACCTGCTACCTTGCTGCCGCATTGAAATCTGTGCGGGAAAGTTCCACAAGACCAACCCCCACCCCCTACCACCCAATGTCAATACTGGGCATGCCGCTAGAGATGGAATATGCTGACGATGTGGACTTAGAAAAAGAAACCCTTGACAAACTTCTCCTAATAGCTGCAAGCAAACTGAAAGTTGAGAATCTCTTTATGAATGAATCCAAAACAGAGTTCACCCACATATACCTATCGACAAAGCATGAAACTATAGAAAATGACAACCCACTTCGTGGCGCCGAACCATAGAGGAAAAGTCCTTGCCTCACTGCTTTGCAGTACTGCTGACATTTCTGCAAGCTGCGTCATGGGGAACATAGCTTTCCAGTCCTTCTGGAAGCTATCGATTCGTAGATCAAAGATGCTCTTGATAAAGAGGCTACGTTTACACAATGTAACCTGCGTATCCTTGATGCTTTATAACTGTAACAGGGGCACAGCTCCAAAGGCAGCTCTAGACAAACTCGATACCTGCCACCGCAAACACCTACGCACCATCACTGGACATCGATGGCCAGACAGCATAATTTCCAACGATGCATGAGCCTTGGAATTCTCCCTACTCGGAGCCAGCAAATACAAAGCCAGGAGAGACCGTCATTGCATAAATCTGCTAAGCGTGCTACGGGGTGACCTCAAGAAAGCAGGACTCAGTACACTCAAGTCAAGAATGGACCTAAGGAAGCTAAGGATTTCGGCTAAGGACAAGGCACAGTGGGCAAAAGCAAAGTAGGACTGATTGCAGCTGTAGGATGTTTCTACTACTACAGCTGCAGAATACAGTAATCATTCAAAGACATGCTTGTAAAAAGGCGCTTTTGTATTATAGATGTGGTTTTGAGATGAAAAGCTATAAATAAAACTGTGCAATCAATATGGAATAGAAATACCATAGTTTAGTCAGTCAACACTGGGACCTGAGAATTGTACATCGATTTTAACACTTTAATCCTCAAGCTGTGGTACATTTGCAGATCAAGATAGCCTTTTTTTTTAATTCACCACTGGAATGGCTGGCTCGATAACCGAGCCAGTCATTCCAGTGGTAAATTTTCAAATTCTTTTTTAAAATCCTGTTCATCTTCGTATACAAATGGACACTTTCTTAGTGAAAATTCAAATTTTCTTGACGAAATTTGAGGGTTAAATGGTTAAATATTAATTAGTCCAACTAGGACAACTTACAATATCCTGAGACTGTACTCTCATATCGCGAGGATCGACCTAGCGTGCTATTTGGTGTCTGAAACATTGGGATCATCTGTGCCATAATTATTGATAAGCAATCAGCTACTTGAGCCGTGGGAGCACAGGCAAGAGCAGGGGTGTGTCCTGAAAATGAAAGGAATATTATTTGTAAACATTAAGAGAACATAACAAACAAGAGGCCTAAGGGCCTGTGCCTGTCACCTGGACCATCAGCCATTGATGTACAATATTCAACAGATCCTGTGAGATCTCACAAAGAGCCTCAGACAAACCATCTACAGTGTGGCTGAAGCTCAGGTAATCTAAGAGAAATATCCTGTAACTGAGTTTAATTAATTAGACTTGAGTCATTTCTAATGTTGTGTTATGAATCCATAAGCGAGGGATCAAGTTTATTTGGATTTAATCTCAAATATGTCTACAAAGTTGGACGGTTTGAGAATCAAAAAAGCATCCGCTTTTGTTTCTACGAGAATTCTTAATACTTACCAGATGTACTATTATGATAATGTCTATTATCCAGTCTAGGTCAAAATAAACAATTAAAACTCCGCACTCTCCTGGTCCTGCCCATACTGTGTCCGGGAATACCATAGCCGCAGGTACCGAGTCTATTCCCAATCACAGTCAGATTCGTCTTATGTTTGCCTTGGCAAACTGCGAAAGCAGCTCAGCCTCACCTCAGCGGGGCGGCTGAGGCAGGGCCATAGTACATCTGGTAAGTATTAAGAATTCTCGTAGAAACAAAAGCGGATGCTTTTTTGATTCTACTTCGAATAATACTTACCAGATGTACTATTATGATAAACTCCGGATTTCGACAGCCAGGAAATGCCGGTGGGAGGAGGTGAGGCTCGAACCAGCACTCATCAACCATCCAACAGAGAAGGTTGTGAAGAGACTAAAACCCTGGCATACGCTTGGGTTCTGCTATCTGACTCATAGAGTGCTAAACTTCTATGGTCTAGACCGCGCTCCCCCCCCCTCTTTTGTCCGCACAAAACCAGAGGGATGTCCATGGGGATGCAACACCCACCAGACCCGTGTCAGCCCCAAGTCTCAGCTAGGGCAGTCCAGTAGAGTGCAAAGAAGCTACTACAACTTCAAATCTTTGAAAAAACTAACAGTATATCGATTAGATTTTCAAACTGGAATGAGTCTCATGTCTGTATGAGAGGATAAATATACTCTTGTACCAGACTATTCACTTACTCAGTCTGGTATTTCGACTGGAAGTAAACATATTTATAGTCACTTAATTAATGTAAAAACTCACCATTTTTGAATGGTCGATCTGTTATTGATCATCACAGGAGCTAGGCCCAATCCACGGTCGTACTCAGTCATGTGCATGGCGCTTGGTCAGTGTAGGCGGAAGTCCTTTGTGATGTGTGCGAAGTAGTGGTCGGACGTGGCTTAGTTTAGGTTCGACAGATTGGCGACGGCTACTGGATTAAGTGTGCTGGAGATGTCTCGAAGGTAGAAATCAGTGAATGACGACTCGGCATGCCATTGTGCTACAGACATCACCTGCTCTAAAGAGACACCCTTATAAAGGGCCGATGATGCTGCTAGTGCTCGGACCTCATGGGCATTCGCACAATCAATCTGCTTTCCTGTAGCGATCTTGTGCGACATCTGAATAGCATCAACTATCCAACGAGAAATAGTATCTTTCGAAGCACGTAAATGGGGAGCTTTGAGACATAACCACAGAGATTTCGGGTCGTCTCTCCACTCAGAAGTACGTTTCTTATACATCTTAAGACATCTGACAGGACACCAAGTACAAGAATTTGGGTCATGTCTAGTTAAACTTGGCAAATTGATCGGCTGTCCTGGATATTTAAGTGACTGATTCTTTGC
The DNA here is from genome assembly GCA_034401795.1 of Chaetoderma sp. LZ-2023a. Taxonomy (NCBI): domain Eukaryota; kingdom Metazoa; phylum Mollusca; class Caudofoveata; order Chaetodermatida; family Chaetodermatidae; genus Chaetoderma; species Chaetoderma sp. LZ-2023a. The sequence goes on along the minus strand of CM067365.1, from coordinate 28,458,647 downwards.
CAGGAAACAAAGACGTGGAAGTAATCTTAAACCTTCACCCGTGACGACAAAACGGTCTTGTTCGGCAGAAAGCGCATGGATCTCGCTTCTCCTTCTCGCCGACGCTGCTGCAACCAAGAAAACTGATTTAATAGTTAACAGTTTAATGTCAATAGTTCTAATCGGTTCAAAGGGAGCATGCCCTAAAACCTGTAGAACAAGAGATAGATTCCATGACGGGATAGGAATTGGCTGTCTAGGTCGCAGATTGCTCATTCCTTTAATAACTTCATTCAAGGTGTCATTCTCTACTCCCCCAATGGTGAGACTAGGAATGACAGAAGCTAATGCAGACTTATATGCTGCTAGGGTAGAAGGTACAAGTTTGTCAACTTCGTATAAATGACAGATAAAGTCTGCTACGTGTTGAACAGATGCAGAAAAGGGATCAATATCTCTTCTCTCACACCACTGTGCAAATTTGTTGATTCTATAATTATATGTTTTTGTGGTAGAAACTCTTCTGGCCGAAGCAACAAACTTCGCTGCTTGCTCAGAAAAGCCACCCTCAATTGCACGCTGCTTGACAACATCCATGCAGTCAATTTGAACATTTCTGGTCTGTCGTGAAGGTACAGACCCTTGTTCTGAGAGATTACATCTCTTGTGTCTGGAAGAGGGATTGGACTGCAGACCAGAAGGTCCAGCAGATCCGTAAACCATGATCGGCCTGGCCAATAAGGAGCGATCAGTAGTACTTGGCACATCCCCTCTCTTATCTTTGCCAGAACTTTCGGGATGAGAATTGTTGGAGGATACGCATACGCGTACATTCCCTTCCAACTTATCGCCAGTGCGTCTACTGCTAGAGCCAACGGGTCCGGGATCGGTGACACGTACGTGACCATCTTTGCGTTTGACTTCATCGCAAATAGGTCGACATTCGGCTTGCCCCATTGTTTGAATAGAACCTCTGCTACCACTTGGTTGAGCTGCCATTCCGTCGGACGACAAACCGTCCTTCGACTGAGAGCATCCGCTAAGATGTTCAATCTTCCTGGAATGTGTGCTGCCCGAAGAATAATATTCCTCTCTTGGCACCACAGCAGAAGGTTCCAAACCATCATACACAACTCCGGTGATCTTGTCCCGCCTTGGCGGTTTAAATAAGACACCACTGTTGAGTTGTCTGTCCTTACTAGGACAATTTTGTCTTGAACTCGACCCTCGAACTTCTGCAGTGCTAATACCACCGCTAATAGCTCGAGTACATTGATATGTTTCTGCGCATTGGTCCGATCCCATTCCCCGGACACTGACTGATTGTCCAATACCGCTCCCCAACCTGTCAACGACGCATCCGTGAACATGGACATCTGAGGTTGAGGAGGTTGTAGAGGAACACCTCGCAGGAGATTCTGTTCCGACAACCACCACTGAAGGTGGAATATCAATGGTTCTTTCACTGGTATTCTCAGAGATAACGGATCTGTTCTCTGTGACCAGAACGACATCAAATACATCTGAATCGGCCTGCGCCTGAGCGCCGCATATGGCACCACCTTCTCCAGAGATACTAGCAAACCGAGTATTCTGAGAAATTGACGTGCCGTCAGATAGGCTCCTAGAGAAACTGACTCCAATACTGCAATCAGGCTTCTGACTCTGCTCTCCGCCGGAAAAGCTACACCGTCCCTGAGATTGAAAAAAATTCCCAGATAAACAAACTCCTGGGATGGAGTCAGTTCTGATTTCTCTAGATTCACAATCCATCCTAGCTTCTTCAATAAGTCTAGGACTACCTCCAGATTGCTGCGCAGAGTGACTGGATTCCCCGCCTTTAGCAGCCAGTCGTCTATGTAAGTGTGAACAGCTATGTTTCTCCTGCGAAGTAAAGAAGTCATGGCGAGAACCAACTAGGTGAAGACCCTCGGAGCCGTGGTGAGGCCGAATGGAAGAGCATTGAATTCCCAAACATTGTCTTGGAATGCAAATCGCAGGTACTTCTGAAAGGGAATTGACATTGGAATATGAAAATAAGCATCCTTCAGATCTATTGATACCGCCCACATGCCTTTCCTGAGGCCTGCCATCACAGCTGCTACCGTCTCCATCTGAAACCTGGGAGAAAGAATAAATTTGTTCAACGGTTTGAGATTGAGAATTGGTCTCCACCCTCCGGTACGCTTCGGAACTAGGAACATAATCGAATAGAAGCCCAGTGATGACTGATCGGCTACCAGGTGAATCGCCTTCTTTAGACGAAGCGATTCTATCTCTGACTGAATGGCAACTAGACGGTCTAATTCCCTTGGAATAGGAGTCCATATTGGAGTCGAGGTTAACGGAACTAACGATTGATGGATGAGCCAGTCCGGATCGTAGCCGTTTCTTATCCACTGACAGACTAAATAGTCGCGCACGACCTGTTCCCATTGGCTTAGGAATAGCTGAAGTCTGCCTCCGACGGAAGGAATCTGCACACAGTTGTCGGTCGAGATTAGCCGACAAGACGCTACATCGCACGGGTGAAGATTCTCGACTCCATTTGTTTCCAAAGCCGCCGGTATTGATTCCGCCGGAAACCCGTCAGGAACGAGCCCCACGGCCGCCCCGCGGCTTCTTGTGGTATGACGGTCCGGAACCGCCGCCGCGACTATCCTTACGGTAGCCGCCACGGCCCGAACCGCCACCCTTCCTGTCGTCCTCATACGGCCTCTTACTAGAGGGCTTGTATGTGGACGAACGGCCAGGTCCTTGCGCTCCGGATGGCCTATGGGCATCACGGGCAGAAGGACGGAAGGGCGATCTAGGACGCTGCCTCTGCTGGTCCTGTCTGTGTTGACGGTAGGACTGTTGCGGCCGAGTCCTCTTGGTCGACTTCCACGACTTGCCGACCACCTCTTGCTCCGCCACCATCGATGCCACTTTAGAGAGCGCTTGTCGTGCCGAGCCGCCGAACAAGCCTGGACCAATGAAAGGCGCAGAAGATAACGCTGCCCTCATTTCCGGTCCTGGTTCCACACAATCGAGAACCATTCTCCGTCGCTCTGCTAAAGTTCTTGTGATCACCCTGGCCAGGCAATCCTGAGACAGGCGCATGGTGTCCCGAACAACTCCGGGAGCAGCCTCTGGCACCTGTCCGCCTTCCGCCGTGCAGTCCAGCATACCCTGCAGGACGGTACACCCGTGCGACAGCGCAGCCATGGCCGCCCTAGCCGCATCCTCAATGAGCGTGAGCTCATTAAACGGGTCTTTGTTGGTCTGGGAAACCAAGGGACGTGACCGCCCCTTGGCCTTCCCAGCCAACGGCCTATTCAGCGCCTCACGTTCCGCAACGGAAAGCCGTGGAACCCTGGCGTATTGATGATAGGCCTGCTCCGGAAAACGGACCCTACTCCTTATCCCCTTCGGGGCCTTGGGCAATGCATAGTCTGGCTGAACCAGACGATATGCCGCAACTTCCAACATGTCAGAAGTCTGCGAGTCCAAGGGGAGTGTAGGCATGGCCGAAGAGCCACTGGACAGAGCGCTAGCCGCACGCTCTGACATCCGCTCCATCGCCGGATCGCGCTGAGATCCGAGATCCGATGCCAACCCGAGACGATTGGTCATCCATCCTAGGACCTGCACCCATTCAGCCTCGGCGCAGAAAGCGGAATCGTCCATTAAAGAGCTTCCGTTTTCATCTTCCCTCTCACCCTTAGATGAGAGGGCCACCGACGATCCATGCTGAGCGCTACGATAAACGTCTCTGCCAGGACAGAGCGCATCCGTAGCGCGACTACCGGCGGCACCAGTATCCAACGACCCGTCGGATACGGATTCTCCGCAGTCCATCGGCTCCAACACGGGATCCGGGACTACGACCGCCTTAATCACGGCTGGCACGGTAACTCCGATAGGAGCCGCACCCAACGCCGTCGGGATAGCCGTCGGAACCGCAAACCACGGCTCCGCCGGCATATCCGGTTGCACAAGTGACGGATGAAAAATGCCCGACGGAACGTCGACATCACCATCCGCCTGGCAAACCCGTACAAATCCCGAGGGAGACCCCTGGGACGTACTCGGCATTGCCGACATTGAAAGATCCGGCATGCCGGAATCTTCCATCAACAGGAACTCTTCTTCCTCTGCCGACGGCTCTTGAGCCGAGGACAGAGAAAGGTCAGGTGCATGGCCCTCAGCAAAACTAGCCGGGCCACCTAATGGTTGCCCTGCACCAGCTTGCCTCACCGGACCCGTGGACTGTAACGAATCAAACATGGCCTTGAACTGGGCCGCCCATACGCCCAGTGCTGAATCCATCCTCTCATTCAGCCGACCTTCCAGTCCAACCAACGACGCCTGCTGACGCTTCACTGTCTTATCCTTCTCTATGCGCTCCAGCCTCGCCCGTCGATCCCTGTCAAACTCAGCCACCATTGCCGACGACCACTTGGCGCACACATCACACGGACTGCCGACCTTACACCTCGCACACGCCACACAGTGATGTCCAAGATACTTGCGTTTCATGAACCTATTACACTTCTGGCACAAAGTGTCCGGGTTCTTCGGTTTCTGCGAACACAGAGGAGAATTAAAACGCTGCACATGACAAGTGATGACGAGCAATACGCACAATAGACTTGATAGTTAAGATTTCTTAAACACATTAACTTTCTCTTAAATTAATGATAACAAGTCTTAGGCAGGAAATATTTGAAACTTTTTTGAGTGAAAATTTTACAAAACACAACTCAGCCTTTAACTAGCGTTAAATAACCAAGAAAACCTCGCCGATCACTACAAACACCCTCGACAATGAAGCGAGAGCTAAAATCGGCGATAACAGAGTGCCTGGATACCCCAAGCCAATAACGACATATTACATGGGCGCCGCCATCTTGGCTAAGGACGCATCCATCTTAGAGGAACCGAGTCGCAAGAGAAAATTAACCGAGTACCCGAATTAAAACTAAAAGTTAACGGGTACAAAAGCGACTCCAACAATGGCTACCATTATAAATCAATGTGCCAATTTAAGGAAATTTCAAACAGGCATTATGGCACGAATGTATAAATTCTAGATTGATACAACCTGCCCCTGTGATGATTTTCCAAGTTCCTCCATTAGTCCAGCGATGGTTTTCCCAAACACGCGCTAAAACTGCTTAATTTATCAATTAAATGACACTCTAAACACATGCGACTTGAAACAAGCGCAAAATAAACGAATCTGACTGTGATTGGGAATAGACTCGGTACCTGCGGCTATGGTATTCCCGGACACAGTATGGGCAGGACCAGGAGAGTGCGGAGTTTTAATTGTTTATTTTGACCTAGACTGGATAATAGACATTATCATAATAGTACATCTGGTAAGTATTATTCGAAGTAGAAACAATGATCAGACTTCATCACTTCCACGGGCACGGAAAAGACCAAAACCTGTAGGCACAGATGAGGTACGATACAAAATATCCTACAGACAACATCAAGGAAATTAGTGACGCTAACAGAGCTATGAAGCACAAGCACGATTTAACCCATTACAGATCAGCTTTGGCAAATTTCTTATGATGTATCATGTAAGGATCATTCTATTAGATATTTTAAAACTAATTTGACTGGGAGCTGTTACTGTCGATGGCAGAAACCAGTTGCAGTCCAAATAGTTTTAAAACATTCAACAGTTTTCTTGCATAGTTGTTTTGAAATTTAATTTTATGGTTTGACTGGTGAAATCAGGTAGTCTTAGATGAATCCAGCTGTCAAATTTGTGTAAATCCATTTAATATTTGTGGTCTTCCTAATTTGCATCAACTGATTATGGAGTGTTCACACACTAAGAAATGATGCTTAAACATTTTTCTTGATCTACTAGAAACATTTCATAGTGAATTTACAGGCATATTTTGCATATTACTTAATGTCTAATGGGGCCTATGGATGAACACCGGGTGGTCCCCGAAATAAACACAAAAAAACTTCAGCTTCTTAGCCTATTAATGGTCAAGTCAGCCAAAAACGTCTCTGTGGTACTCCTGAGAAATCTTATTATGGCAGTCAAGAGAACTCTTTTTGAAACCTCAACTGGTTCGACAACCAAGCATTCCAGTAGTAAATTTTCAAAAATAGCCTAATCTTGACCTGCAAATTGACATTTTCGTTGAGAAAATTAAAGTTTTCTTGACAAAGTTTTAGCATTAACATGTTACTATGACTTACCATTTTGATCTAGAGCTAATACATTAGCACCTTTAGAGATGAGGTCCTGCACTACAGGACTAAGGCCATTTCTAGCTGCTATATGAAGAGGCCTGCAAATATAAAACATTCATGTTACAAAAAACATTTCAACTTGCAAACTTATGCCCATTCTTATATGAGGGAATAATTAGTAGATTATGCAGTTTAAAAGTCCTGCAATTTATCCTCATGTTTTTCGAAGAAAAGTGGGTATTATGGCGTCTCCCACCCATGTGTTTGTGTGTGTGCGAAAATTGATTGTGACTCGATTCAGCTGAAACCATTGGATGGAATTCAACCAAATTTGTTTTGTGAGTCACCCATATGATTGCAGAGTGCAAGAGGAAATTTACAAATGGGGGGGGGGGGGGGGCGATGTCAAAAGGTCAATGCGGTGAATGAGGGGATTTGCGATGGCATCCATCGACCATTCAATCTAGGCACTGATGTAACCCATCTGGGAGCACAATTATTTAAGCTCAAAAGTTGCATATCCTGTTCATTTTGTACAATTTCTTTAGTATTTAGTATAAGCACTCTCCAATGGTATAGTGATGTCAATTGAGGCTTTTTGTTGACCTCTAACATCTGCGTTCACCGCTGAATCTCAATCAGACATGGGGTCAAATACTTTCAAAAGTATTTAAATGCAAATGCAAATACTTCACATTGGTTCAAATGCAAATGCAAGTGCAAATACTTTCATCTTTGTTCAAATGCAAGTGCAAATGCAAATACTTTTCTAAATGTATTTCAAATACTTCAAATACCTTCAAATGCTTTTCATTACTACAATAGCCATATCAGATATAACTCTCATGATTTCTGAGAGGAAATGGGTTAAACAGTTGTACACGGTATTATAACATGTACCAGGCAGCAGCATCTTTCAGTTAAATTGATTTCTAACTATTCAAGTTACAAATACCCATATAGAGGCAAACTCGTATTAACAGACCATCCAAAGGAGAATAAAGCTTCCCACTTAAATCTTTAACACTCAAATTCTGAACCCCTGGAATGACTAGCTTGGTAACTGAGCCAGTCGAGTGATCAATTTTCAAAAAAATTCTTCAATTGCTTTGCAAATGGACATTTTCTATGACAAAATTGAAAATTTCTTGAACAACTTTTAGGGTTAGGTTAGAGTAAATGTATGATCTCTTATTACGTAGAGAGCCCAATGTATTGCTTTTAAATAGGATTTGCAAATTGAAGAAAGTGGTCTATATACCAGACAGTTCTCTTATTGGCACATCTGAGGGATTACTGTGAATGATATAACATGGAATTAAGCACTAACTCAGAAGAGACATCATATTTTGTATGAAATACATGTGGAACATTGCTTGTTTTAGTGAAAATAAACCTTCGTATTCAGTTTCTAAGTGTCTCTATATAGTTCTTGCAAAATCATAAGTTTCTTACAGGTAGCTGGTGATATTTTAAACTGTGCCCTTCATATTCCTTTCTCAGATTTTGAAAAGTTAGCCTACCTGAGGCTCACTCCAGGCAAATTGTTTTCAAAATATTTAACAGAAGGAACTTAAGGCAGGTGATCTCTTAGGATAGGACAGCTGATGAACATTTTGAAAATAATTTGATGCGTTAGACAGTCAGATGTTGTATTGGATATTATAAACAGGTAGTCAACAAAGCAGATTTGACAGCAACTTATTCATTACGGTAATAAATATCTTATCAGTGGAAGTTTAAATAAATTATACACATTCTTAGACTTTTTAATTTGAAAATGATTGCACTGAGTGATTTCTCAATTAGGAATAAATACCTTTCAGTCAACTTGTCCCACACACACATCCATGCCACTTCTAATCACGCCTGCCCTCACTGGCTAAACTCACATTATTCCACCTATACTTGACTGTCTCTTATATTTTCCTTCATTATGAAAATTTGTTTAACCCATTTAATGAGAATTTTTTAGCTTTTTTTAAAGCAATTTGTCTGGAAGTTGTTGCTGCCTAAGACACCAATGCCTTCTATTCAAATTAATTTCAAAATATTCAACAGCTTTCCTGTATGGTTACATTCAAATTGTGTTAAAGGCCAGTTTCATCAGTGAAAGGGTTAAATAAACCATACATTTTCTTGTTGTCAAAATTTTGTTACGTTGAAAATAAATTGACAGAAATTAATTTCTCCCACAGGAATCAATACAGTTCAATTGTTGTCAAATGTACATTCTTCATGAGAAATTCATTTTGTTGAGAAATTTATTCCATTAGCCCTTTCATGGATGGAATACTTTAAATCACATTTTCAAAGCAACCACAAAGAAAAGCAGTTGACTACTTTGAAAATAATTTGACTGGAATATTTTTCTGCCTCAGGCAGCAGCAGCTTATAAATAAATAAATTTCAAAATATTCAAGAGAAAATTTGCTATGTCATCAACAAGTAGTTGCATCATTGAAAAGTTAAGAGCTGTTTAAGTCTATGCACCCACAGCTTGAATGTACCTTTATCACTTCAACACCATCCTGCTGTTTTCTATTAATTCTCACACAAACACCTGGTCACTTGTAATCACACCCTGGTCTCAACTACTTCATAAGATCATTTGACCCTATAGACAAACAGTTCTGTACATAAACCTGACACAAGCCTTTATGATGTAAGACAAATTCTGGTGAAGTTTGAAACTAATTTGCATGCTAGTTGCTGCTGTCTAAGGCACCACTGGCTTCTAGTCAAATTGTCTTCAAAATAAGTTTTTTGTTTGGTTTGATTCTAGATAGCTCTATTCCTTAGTGAGAATTAACATCCCATATGCACAATTTAACCCATAATTACATCCCAAATTCTGTATATGAAAAAGCAACATAGAAAATGTCACTTTATTTTAAAGATTACATTTAATACTGTTTGTTTTGATTATGATTTCACAAACTGACCGATGTATTATAGATATTATATTAACTCCTATAACACTAATGACAAATATAATTGATACAGGGTGAGTAGAAGAATGGCTGGCGTACATTTGACATTTTTTTAATCTGTTGCTGTCACATTAGATACCAACAGTTTACAGCAATTTTGGTTCCAGAATCAACACCAGTTAACATATGAAATTGACTTTGGGAAGCTGATATTTCAGTGGTCAAAGGGGTTCCAGGACCACATGGCAGATTCAAATTCTTTACGATTAAATAAGGTTTGGGAATATTTTTAATTTACTTTGCTTGGAAAATCCTGCTGTCTATATATATATTATATGAAGTATTTGAAAACTATTTGAAATTTCAAATACTTTAACAAAAGTATTTAAATGCAAATGCAAATAGTTGTGAGTTGAAATCTTCAAATGCAAATGCAAATACTTGAAAAAGCTTTCAATGCATTTAAATGTAAATGCATTTGCATTTGACCCCAGGTCTGATCTCAATTATGACATCATAAAGCTTTTTACTCATCAATGACATCAAGCCTTTGTGTGTCAAGCAGATAGTTGTCCATTTCTTGCCCAGCAGATAAGCTATCATGTAACCTATAATCATATCTACACTGAAGGTGGGTCTGGTCATATAGGTACCTTGTATGTGCCGGTGGATGACATAACCGTAACACTATAGACTGCACACGATTATTATTATTATTATTATTATTATTATTATTATTATTATTATTATCATCAATACAGGGATCTGATCTGTCACATGTATCTGAGGTCATAATCAATGGATGATTCCAGTTTATCCATCGATCATATGACATCATAATTAACTATGTGACGTGTAGGATAACGCCATAATCAATAATGTCATGAATGATGCAGCTAGGTTCATCACGAATGCTTAATTGATGACGAACTACGCATTGTTGTACGACTTGTATCTCTTTAATATTTAATAAACATGCCGAACTGAATATTTTGAAACTAATTTGATTGGGCGCTGTTACAGCCCGTTTTCTGGAAATTGAGTTTCAGCGAGTCCAGTGATCGATCGATATCAACACAGGCAAAGCATGGGTAGAGCGTAGCTAGAGATGGGTGTGGCATAGATAAAACCGGATTCCTCCATTACATCAATAGTTAGCCGACGTCCCAATCATAATGATGTATCGCCTAACACTGAAAATCAAAGTCTGTCACGATGGGCTACGCATGTCGAATTGTATGGCTTTGATGAATTTACAACTTGTAAAAATTCTGTTGAATATTTTGAAACTAATTTAACTAAGAAGGCACCCGGTCAAATTAGTTCCAAAATAACTATTTCTACCATGAAAATTTGATTTTGGGATTTCAGGTTTCAAAGTTCCAAATCGATTCCAATATGCTTAAAAACTGGGCGGAGCTTAGCTTGAAATGGGCGGGGCATAACTAGAAATGATCCCTCTATGGATGTTCAAAAATAAGAACAGAAACAATACCATAAATCTTGTTTATATATAACAATACTCACATTTTAAGGTCATTATTGGCTATATTTATCTGTGCAGGGTCTTCTACTTTGTCTAATAAGAGTAATGCTATAGTCTCGTAACTCTGAAACAAGCAAAATATTAACCATTGTAATATTGAACATGGTGAATGATTACACTCTCATTTTAGAGAAATATGTGGCTAGAAACTGGTAGGAGCGCTGATAACACCCGCTCTGAGTAACACCAATCTTGATATTTGCCCTAAATAGAGGGATTTAATCTGTCACTCAAGTATATGATGTTATAATCAATTACGTCACATGTGGGCTGACGTCAAAAACATAATGACGTATAACTCTCCATCATGAAGCTCGAAATATCTTAATTGTAGGAAATTTATGTCTTTGATGTATTAACAATTTAAGAAATATTCACTTGAATATTTCGAAACTAATTTGACTGGGAGCTGTCTCATAGAAAATGTCCAGTTGCAGTCCAAGAGAAGCCTATTTTTTAAAATTTACCACTTGCAGTCATTCCAGTTGTAAATTTTCAAATATTGTCTTATCTTGGTCTGCAAATGGACATTTCACAAGAACACTGTAGAGGCCATTTTTGGCTAATATGAGTGTTAGAGTTAACATCTATAGAGTTAAAGCTTATTTGGTTTTCTCAGACTTTTGCTAAATTGAAGCATTTTCAGGTCAATCTTCTAACATGAAGCACTTTTAACGTCTGTGAAATACAAGTTCTGAATTCAAGCATCTGAACCCTTTAATACTCACATCAGACAAAAAACGCTTCTGTAGTGGTCTTGAGAAATGTCCATTTGCAGACCAAGAGAAGACTATCTTTAAAAATTTACCACAGGAATGACTGGCTCGATAACCGAGCCAGTCATTCCCGTGGTAAATTTTCAAAAATAGTCTTCTCTTGGTCTGCAAATCGACATTTTCTAGGAGAAAATTGAAAATTTCTTGAACAAATTCGAGGGTTAAAAAATTCAGTACTTTCAAGAATCGCTATGAACACCGTCTCGTAACTCAATCATTAACATAAGTAATCAGCTAACATTGCTTTACTGTATATAAGTCACACACTTACATTAATACATGAGAAATGAAGCGCTGTATTCTTCTTGTTATCCACCATGGAGAGATTAGCATTGTGCTCCAGCAATAATTCTGTCAACACAAAGGATATATACATGTAATAAAATACAGATTATGTCATCATTTCTACCCTTTACTGGTGACATGTGTATTATAGGAGATAATTCAGTAGTACAAAAAAACACCCTTTGGGGATAGCGAGATGCAATGGCTCTTAAAAGAACAAGTCATGTCCGTGAAGGGTTTTAAAAAATACAATTTTCCCTTTTTAGAGCTGGATATTTAGAAAATATAAGAGTTATCTCCCTTGATGTATGGCGTAGTTATTAGTAATGGATGAAGTGATGATACATTATTCTCAGTCTTACGAACTCCATCTTTGGGCACAGTTTCAAAACATTCAACAGCTTACCTATATAGTTTTCTGGAAATTGATAATCAGGAAGTTCATGGATTGATCGATCCCAACATGGGTGAGGTGTGGGTGGAGTTTAGCTAGAGATGTGCGGGGCATAGCTAAAATTGCATTCCTCCATTACATTGGTAAATTTTTCAAAAATAATCTTTTGGCTTTGCAAATGGACATTCAGGAAGAAAGAAATTGTAATTTTCTTGGCAAATCTTTACCATTAAGGGGATAAAACTGACCACCTGTCTGTGCACTACTAACTGCGACCACCTGTCTTAACAGACCACAATCTGTTCTCTTCATAAGCCACATTGTCTATAAAGCAGGTTTGATTGTATACATTTTAATTCTGTGTCAAAAGGCTAGAATTAACACTTTAATGGTTAAGATTTCTTAAGAAAATTTTAAATTGTGCTTTCTGAATGTCAATTCTACAGGCCAAGATATTATTTTTGAAAATTTACCACTTGAATGACTGGCTTGTTTCTCGATCCAGTCATTCCAGTGGCTACTTATCAAAACTAATCTCTTGACTGGCAAATGCACATATCTCAAAACCACTACAGAGGTCAGTTTTGGCCGGCTTGACCATTAACTTACCTATTGCTCCACAATGTCCATACATAGCTGCTAACATTAGTGGTGTTTGGCCGGACTCATCAAACATATTAACATCAGCTGAATGTGTGAGCAATATTTGCATGGATTCACAGGAATTCGAATAAGCTGCCGCATGTAAGGACGTCCTGAAAGGTATGAGTAAAAACGTGCTATTTAATTGGGTAATAAAGAGGCGGGATATATTAGAAAACTAACAATGACTTTTGGACTAGGAGGGATGACCAGCTCTCGCACAGAAGGGAATTGTTAAAGGTGCATAATCACACACAATTGCTTGAAAATAAAATTGCCAAAATTGTATACTTTTAGAGACTTAAAGCCTAATGTAAACATTGTCAATAATATGTGTATCTAAAATACAAAATTTTGTTGAATTCTGCCTTGCAATCCACAATCATATGAGTCACTCACATAAATTTGATTGAATTCTACCAAATGGTTTCTGAGGAGATACTTGGACAGACGGTCAGCGGCGACTGCAATATCCCCTTCGATTCTTCAAAATGTGGGGATGATTACCTTTGTCCCGTAAGGATTTTGAGTGCGCATGTCTGTCTGGCATATGTGCATGCATGTGTGCACGTGTTTGTTTTACTAACCTGCCTTTGAGATCTCTGGAGTTAATGATTTTATCACCGAGTGTGTCGACTAGTAACTCAGTGCATGTATCATTGCCCTTTATCCTAAAACACAATACAGAAATGGATTAGAAATATGTTATATGAACTGTTTATGATCCTCTACTTAGTCAGCATTATATAAAGAACAGGTATTCAATAACACTAAGCTCGCGCGATTACGTGATTAAATCAAAAATCGCGATTATATTTTATATCATGAATTTATATGATTAAAATTTAAATAATCGAATAATCGTGAATAATTCTACAGCATAAAATATTTCAAAACCTACCTTTTAATTACTCTTTAATGAGATCGGTCACGGAAATTTACATTTTTCTCAGCGAAGGCATGTCCATTTGTAGGCCAAGAGAAGATTATTTTTTAAATTGTATCGCTGGAATGACTGGCTTGAGAATCGAGCCAGGCATTCCAGCGACACATTTTCAAAAATAGTTTTCTCTTGGCCTGCAAATGGACTTTTCTCAATACCATTGCAGCTTTCGTCATAAATAACCTTCTTTGCTGTTATAATTGGGTAATGTGTACTCAAGCCGATTAATCGAGTAATCGCGATTATTATTAGATAATCGATCGTGATTACTGAAAGCAATAATCGCGCAAGCCTAAATAACACTATCTAACTTAAGCACCCGCCTAACTGCCTGCACCTATTTCTATATGTTCATCTAATACAGATGTATACAGACGTAGATATGCTTTGGTCATTTTCTCGCACTTAAGAACGCTATGTGAATATGTTTCCTGATCCACTGCCTTAAAACCTTAATAGTACCGTTTGTGGATTGACAAGCCTGGTGGCTATACATCATAAATAAATAAGTCAGCAAAAATAGCAGATGGAAGGAAACTGGTATAACTTTGAAAACTGATCCTGACATGGCTGAGAGCTGTTGTACCATACAGCGACAATAGCAATGGCGCCTTCAAAATTACACCAGTCACCATTGAAAACTTAAAAGAAAAATAGATGGCCATAATTTAATTATGTTGCATAAGGCCTAAAGTATTTAATTAATCTGACCAACATGACCGCTCTCCGCATACTTACACAGAACAGTGTAGAGGTGAGAACGGGTTTCCCACCTGATTTAGATTGTTATTGTTCTCCAACAAGAACTCAACACAAAAATCATGACCTGTGAAGGGGGAAAAAAAAGCTCAAAACATTTGCACAGCTTAATCGTTAAGATTTAGTAGGTAATTTGAAAACTTTGTGTTGGAGATGTTCATTTTCAGGCCAAGAGACGACTAATTTTGAAAATCTACCACTGGAATAACTGGCTCCATTATCGAGCCAGTCATTCCAGTGATAAATTTTCAAAGATTGCTTTATTTTGACCTGCAAATGGGCCTTCCTCAAGGTCACTGCAGAGGTCGGTTTTGATTGGCTTCGTCATGAAAGGGTTACGTAGTGGTTATTTTGTGTCACAGTTTGAAATTGACGCCAGCTTTGGACAGGATGACTTATGATCGCCACCAATCTGTATAAATAAAACATCAACGTTAACTAGTTTAACAAGTGTGTGTGCGTGCGTGCAGATGTCCTTAAAATGGTGTTTCCTATGGTATGAAGGCATTTGAATGAAGGCATCCATTTCTAGCTATACCGTGTCCATTTGTAGCTCACCTGCGTCCACTTTTTATGCATGTTTGAATCGATTTGAAACTTTGAAACCTGAATTCCCAGAATTTACATTTCAGGATAACTATATGGTTAAGTTGAATACTTTGAAACTAATTTGACTGGGGGGGGGATGTTTCTGTCTATGGCAGAATATTACACTGAATGTTTTATTAAATTGTGAATTCGTCAGACACACAATTCATACACTTTACATGACGAACTTATTGGCTTTGTGACAGAGCTACATCATTTTGATTGTAACTAGGCTTGCGCGATTATGTGATTAAATCGAAAATCGTGATTATGTTTGAAATCGTGAATTTATGTGATTAAATATTAAATAATCGAGTAATCGTGAATATTTTCTATTGTATAAAATATTTCAAAACCTAACATTCAATTACTTTTTTAATGTGATCGGTCATGAAAAATGACATTTTGCTTAATGAATGTGTGCCCATTTGCAGGGCAAGAGAAGACTATTTTTGAAAATGTGTTACTGGAATGCCTGGCTCGAGAATCGAGCCAGGCATTCCAGTGATACATTTTCAAAAATAGTCTTCTCTTACCCTGCAAATGGACTTTTCTAAACACCATTGCAGTTTTCGACATTGATATATTCTTTTGTTGTTATGTCTTGGTAATTTGTATACAAGCTGATTAATCGAGTAATCGCGATTATTTTTTAATAATCGATCGCGATCACTCAACGCAATAATCGTGCAAGCCTAATTGTAACATCAACTAACAAGAGGACAGATTGGATGGATCCCTCTTTTATAGTAATCACCTCTCAGTAGTGGCCACGTTTTCAGACTAACCATTTAACAATTGAAAATTTGTGCTGTTTTAACGTCCATTTCCAGGTCAAGAAAAGACAGTCGACCCAGTCATTTCAGTGGTAAATTGTCAAAAATTGTCTTATTTTGACATGCAAATGAACATTCCTCAAGACCACTGTAGAGGCCAGTTTTTGTCGGCTTGACCATTAAAGGGTGAAAAGGTGCTTGCTGTGTGATTATAAATGACACTTAGGATACATTAAAAATAATAACAATAAATCTGACACAATAAATCAACAAAGAATTATCTGATTACTATCGTTAATGCTGATTTATACATACCCTGATATGCTGCCCAATGAAGCGGCGTAAAGCCATTTTTATCCTCCACGTTATCAACAGGTCCACCCTGCAAATTAATGATAAGTGGAATAACATGTATATTACCCAATTATACCATATTAGATAGATAGATACATAGAAAGATTGTACATTTATATTGCGTTGAACTCCATGCGATTGCATGCTTTAAGCGCTATACATCTGATTCCCTGTTCATTTGACAGTCCAAACATATACAAGAGAAGACATTTTTAAAAATTTACAACTGGAGTTGAGTGCCTGGCTCGGTTATTGACCACTAGAAATGCGCATAAAAGATGACTGCAGAAAGCCTTTTTGGCCAGCCTGGCCATTAGCGCCTTAATTAGGGATATGCTCAAATGAATTGAGCTGCTCACGATATCGTTTTTCTATTGCTCACGATATTGTAACCAGTACAAATCTTGCTATTATTAGAAAACAAATGTTTATAACATGATCAAATTTGTTTATTTCAACCTGTAAAACCTCTTTTCAAAGAAATTTAAAGTTTTTTCTTCATAATTTTGTCTTAGTTGTTATCAGACATGGGGAAATTGATGGAAAATAAACCCACACATACAATTTTGATAACAAATTGTAAATTTCTAATTTCCATGGGATATCGATATCATACACAAAGTACGATATGATATCGATATCGCGAGCACTGAGCACAACCCTAGTTTTAATGGTTGAATCTGGTCAAAAATACCAAACAGTTTCCATTTGTAAGCCAAGAAAGGACTATTTCTGGCTGGATTGATCGGCTTTTTTATCAAAACATATAATTTTCATGGTTACTTATTATCACAGACGATAACTTGGCAATAAAGTTGCAAGCAAAAACTCATCTTCGAAGAAGAAGAAAAGTGGACAATGTAACTCTTCTCAGAAGAATATATACTCAAAGCATTCCAGTATTTTCATATTAGCTTTGTAGCATCGGGATAACCGTCGCCGCGCTTCCACTTCTACTGACGATAGATAGGCTTGTGCAATTAATGCTTTGAGTGATCACGATCGATTACCTAAGAATAATTGTTATTACTAGATTAATCAGCTTGGTTACAAATTACCCAGACATAACAAACATAACAACACAGCCATTTCAATGACGAAAGCTGCAATGGTTTTTAGAAATGTCCATTCGCAGGCCAAGAGAAGACTATTTTTGAAAATATATCACTGGAATATCTGAATGCTTGAGCCTGGCATTCCAATGATACATTTTCAAAAATTTTCTTCTCTTGGCCTGCAAATGCACATGTATTCGCTGAGCAAAATGTAAATTTTCGTGACACATCGCATTCAAGAGTAATTAAAATATAGGTTTTGAAATATTTTATGCAGTGGAATTATTCACGATTATTTGATTATTTTTAATCATCTAAATTCAATTTGAAAAATAATCACTATTTTATCAATTTAATAACGTAATCGCGCAAGCCTAGCCAATGAGGATCCACTCGCAGGTGTGAATAAAGGCAGTCCACGTTTAATGAAACTCAACATATGCGCGCAAAACATACATGATTACAGAATGGTAAACATAAATAGCTAGACTTATAATCTTTTCGAGAGATAATTTTGGAAAATATTGACGGAGCTAGCAGAAACATGATTAGAACTGATGTATTGTCCATGTACCAAATCTTAAGTGAACATATGTCTAGAAATACATTTAGGTCACCCAGCACAAACAATATCGTTGATTAATTTTAGGTTTATTAAATAACTCGGGTGAAAAAGTCAGAGTTCACTCAAAGAAATTATGCCGTTTTGTCTCCTCATAATATATCCACCGACGAAGAATTGCAAGAGTACAGTCAAACTAGACAGAATCACCCAATTCTCCAAAACCGACACCGGCAATGGCAGCAAGCACTATAGAGACTATGCATCATATTAATCAAGAAATCAATACACCTATACGTCATTAACC
The DNA here is from genome assembly GCA_034401795.1 of Chaetoderma sp. LZ-2023a. Taxonomy (NCBI): domain Eukaryota; kingdom Metazoa; phylum Mollusca; class Caudofoveata; order Chaetodermatida; family Chaetodermatidae; genus Chaetoderma; species Chaetoderma sp. LZ-2023a. Next base: position 28,440,538 of record CM067365.1, on the reverse strand, counting down.
CGTACCACTCTGGTGTCAAAACTTTAAATTTTCAAATTAAATTAAAAGATGAACTGGTGTTCATTTTTCAACAAATTTGGTGGGAGATGGTGCTGTCATAGACAGCAACATCTCCCACCAAAATTCTTGAAAAATGTACACCGGTTTCTTTGATATTGACACAATAACAAATAGAATATTGACATCAGAGTGGTAAGGTTTAATGACCCCTTAGCTCAACCCCGCCAGTACTACATATCTTTATATATGTATATCTTTCGCCTTACTCACCATAATAAGGGATGCCATCAATCGGACATGACCACAGTTAGCTGCCAAATGAAGTGGTAATCTCCCCTTAATGTCTCTCTGCGCAACATTTGCCCCGTGATGTAATAAGGCATCAACACACTCCTCATGCCCGAGAGCTGCCTGTGGAATGAAGCAAATATCCAGAAATTAGTAACTGGAACCTGTACCACAATACAATGGTTAATTTATAGCACTGTAATGTGACAGTCTGTACTGATCTAGGAAAAACGAGGACCACCAGTTTAGTAGCTCAGCCCATTAAAAACCCTATAAATCTGTTTTAATTGAGACTCTATTTATGGAAAATCTATTCAAAACATAGGCATTAACGATTGTAGGCTTATCTGTCTATAACTGCCACTGCATAGGTGATTGAAAAGCCATCAATAAAGACAGATGGTGGTCCCTTAATGAAACTCATTTCCTATTGTAAACAGGTTTTGGGGGTGGGGAAATGATTGTGGTTCACTAAGAGGGATGGTCCTACCACCACACATCTTAAGAAACCACCATGATTTGGGGCATAAAACAGGGATCTGCCGAGGCGTGGCCCTCGCACACTTTAGCACTAATAATTTCACACTCGCCCATCATTGCCTTCACACATGAGTCAATGGCTCACAGGATTTAAATTAAGGGCATAGCTATCTTCAATATATGTAGTTAACGCCATATTTGACAAATGACCCATGTTTTCTAGCGCGTGTGTGCCATTTGGCACTACTAAGCAACTGGCTCCGCTATAGACATGTTTGAACGTATCAACAAATACATTGCCTATTACATGTAAATGTACACAAACAAGGCTTTACACGTAGTATAGAATGGACCAGATATAACTGAAGGAATCCAATCTGTTACTCAAGTATCCGATGTCATAATGAAGCACACCTTAATCAACATCGCAAACAGAATGACTAAGTTGATTACGAAAACGGCGATAGTCCATCACAAGTCTCTAAATTGTATGTCTCAATGTGAATTTTACGATTTAAAAAACATTTTGTTGAACATTTTGAAACTAATTTGACAGGGAGCTGTTACTGCCTATGGTCAAAATCAGTTTTCAAAATATTCAACAACTTACCTGTATAGTTAACTTGAAATTTAGATTCTGGGAATTAAATTTCCAAACTAATTGGCTAAAGAGTAGGCAGAGCTTAGCCTGAAATGGGCGGAGCTTAGCCAGAAATGGGCGGAGCTTAGCCAGAAATGGGCGGAGCGTAGCTAGAAATGGCTCCCTCTAATACAGATGAGATAATCATCCAGCACATACCCCTCTATGAAGAGCTGATCTACTATTTACATCAATAGCATTAGAGTCAGCACCGCTACGGAGCAGATACATGACAGTTTCCATATGACCACCTGTCACCGCTTGCATCAGAGGTGTCCTGCAAACAACATGAACAATTACCAATATTAACCCTCACCACTCTGATGTCAACAGTTTAATTGTTAGTTAGTAGAAGAAATATTGGTGCATATTTAGAAAACAAACTGTGTTCATCTAAAATATTAGTCGACGTATCTAAGTTCATCACGAATGCCTAACTGATGACAGAGTAAGCGTTGTTGTATGAATTGTACGTCTTTACTACTTAATAACCATTCTGTTGAATATTTTGAAACTAATTTTACTGGGAGCTGTTGCTGCCATAGGCAGCAACATCACCCAGTTAAATTAGTTTCAAAATAATCAACAGCTTACCTGTAGTTTTCTGGAAATTAATAGTCAGGGTGTTCAGGGATGGATCCCAACACGGGCGAGGAGTGGGTGGAGCCGAGCTAAAGATGGGCAGGGCATAACTAAAACTGGATTCCTCTATTGCCTTGCTACGTGATCCTTTAACCCTTCCAGACCAGAAATGACAAACTCTATCATCTTACGAATATTCTTGAATATTTGGAAACTAACTGGACTGGGAGCAGATGTTGCTGCCTATGACAGAAATTGGCAGCAATGGGTTCAAGTGAAATTAGTTTTAAAATATTTACCAGCTTTCCTGTATAGCTGACTTGAAATTGAAATACGGGAATTTCAAGGTTAAAAGGGTCACCTTGCTCATGTTCAAAACATATTCAAGAAAAAAGATTTTCAAATGAACAATCTGCGAATATTTTTCAAATACTGCTGGATTACATGTTTCAGTTGAAAGTTTTCAAAAGAATTCTTCTCTTGACCTACAAATGGACATTTCTCAAGACTCCTGTAAAATCCATCCGTGGTCGGCTCGACCATTAACGACTCAACAAAATAATTACTATCATTATTAGCATGAGATATACCTGTCCAAGCCATCCTTGCAATTTAGAATGTTTGAATCATTTGACGTCTCCGCTATTAACCGCAAACAGTCAGTGTGCCCATTAATAGCTGAAAAATATACACACAAACAAAAAAAGAATAGATTAGCGGTCGCAGTTCTTCAACACACATGCATACACTTTGTTTTTCTTTGTCTTTAATCATTTTCACATGCAAATTTGTTCAAGAAATTTACATTTTCTCATTGGAAATATCCATTTGCATACCAAGTTAAGATTATTTTTGAAAATTTATCACTGGAATGGATGGCTCCGTTGTTGAGCCCATTAATACACTGGAAATTTTTAAAACATAAGCTTTCTTTGAGTTTGCGAATTGATATTTCTTAAGACCTGTGTAGAACTAATTTTATGGCCACCTTGAGTGTTAAAGGGTTAACACCACCACCTACCCACCCCTACCCTAGCGTTTGAAATGTAGATGTTACGGACACATGCACAAAGGCACTCAAACATGTACGTATGCACACACCTCATTGCATCAAATACACAATCTGAAGCCAGTCACTTAACCATTTTAACGAGAAATCCCTAAAATTGTAAATTCTTTACAATATAAAACTTATTCTGTTGAATATTTTGAAGTTAAGTTGACTGGAAGCTATTGCTGCCTAAGGCAGCAATGCATCCAGTCAAATTAGTTTAAAAAATATTCAACAGTTTTTCTGTATGGTTAACTTGAAAATGAGATGTGGAATTCACTGGTGAAAGGGTTAAATGTTTTTTCACTTGACCCTTAAATTCTCAAGCTGGACAAAGTGATGTTATGAAATATCCATTTGCAGGTCAAGCGAATACGATTTTTCAAAAGTTTCTCTGGAATCACAACTGAGCCAGTCATTCCATCATGTCCATAGTAAATAGTAAATAGTAAATAGTCTTCTCTTGTCTTGCAAATGTCTACCCAATAAACAAAATTTTCAATTTTCTTGACAAATAATTAGGATTAAAGTGCTAAGACCTAGAGTACAATAAACCTATGCCTGTGCTCTAACCTGCTGCATGTAATGGTGTCCGTCTCGTAACTGAATCATGAACTAAAATACTGGCACTTTGTAATAACAAGGCTTCCACACAATCCGTCTCTCCACGAAAACATGCAAGATCTAACAGTGTCCGACCTAAATAAAATATTTTGAAATAACACAGTGAAATTTATTCATCTTACCTTATAATGGCAACCGCTTTGGTCATCAGAAGTGGTCACTAAAGACAGATGGTCATTTAATGCAACTCATTACATACAGTACATTTTTTTTTTGGGGGGGGGCGCATATGATGGTGGGACAACCCCAAGGGGATGGACCCCCACCGGGCTGGACGGCCATTGTAGTAATCCTCAATAGTAACTGTTTAACACTTTAACCCCTTACATGCTAGAAGTGACATATTCTTTACAACATAGGTGAATATTCTGTTGAATATTTTGAAACTAATTTGACTGAGAACTGTTGTTGCATAGGCAGAAACATGTTCCAGTTAAATTAGTTTCAAAATATTCAAGACCTTTCCTGTATAGTTGTCTTGAAATTGAGACACTGTAATTTCAAGGGTTGAGCACACATTGCTCAAGTTGATCACATGATTTAATGGAGGGATCCGATCTGTCACTCAAGCCTTCAGTGTTGTGGCTCCGAGACTATGGAACCAGCTACCTGTCCACATCAAATCCATCCAATCAATTAATGATTTCAAACAAAAATTAAAAACACATCTCTTCACAAGCGCCTTTGAAAATTGACATTGACACATGGCGCTTTACAAATGCTGTATTATTATTATTATTATTATTATTATTACATCATAACACACTACGTCACGTGTAGGCTGACGTTACAATCACAATGACGTATTAGAACTCAATCATGAAGCGCAAATTGTACACCATTGATGAATTTATAATTTAATAAACATTCTGTTGAATATTTTCAAAATAATTTGACTGGAAGCTGTTGCTGCCATAGGCAGCTACAGCCCACAGTCAAATTAGTTGCAAAATATTCAACAGGTTACCTGAATTCAGGCTTCAAATTATATAAATCATGTGTAAAATGTTGGTGAAGCTTAGCTATAAATGAGGGGGGGGGGGGGGGTATAGTGTAGCTAGAAGGCTCCCTCCATTACAGTAAAACATACAGAAACTGCCATTGTACGTAATCCATCATTTAGGCATTCAATATTATTATTCAATGATTATTACCATTTAGGCAACCGACATGTAAGCGTATGCGCAGACAATGCTTCTATCTGCGCTTGAGCCAACTCGGCTCTGATTGCTTTACATGTGTCATCTCTTCATAACTCGATTTTCCATAACATATGCCTCACACATGTGGCCATCATGAGGTGGAAATTCCTGTTTAAACACGGAGTATACAGGACTACTAGAATGGAAGACCAGCACATTTGGGGTCTTCCACCATTACTTGTTCATCCCTGAACTCATATACTAAACCCTCATTGCTAAAAACACAATTCATCAAAGCAGTATGGAGGGAGGCAGATTTGAGAGAAAAATAGTTCCCGAAGTTATATAATTCGTAATACCAAACTCAACACAATCGTGAAGTGTCAAAGCACAAAACTCAAAAACAAAAAGAGAATGACAAAAAGGTGGTTGTCTTTTTAATGACGGTGGGTTGTTAAATTGTTTTAACTATACTTAATTTCACTAAAATTTCTAATATCATAGATTACATCAATTAATGTTACCGTTAACATCTCTGATGTCGACGTTCATGACGTAACCAAGAAGTACTTGTAAGGCATCGTTGTGACCATTGTAAGCCTGAAACAAAGATAAAATTCAAAACATGACAATTAATTAACCCTTGCACAAATGAATTCCTGATATCATAATTTTGGGATCGCTTTACTAACTACTGTACCATTGAATTTATTGAAACTAATTTCACTGGAAAATATTGCTGCCTTATCCGTATCACGGATGAATTGCCCAGATATCATTGTCAAGACAACCATACACAAAAACTGTTGCATATTTTGAAATTAATTTTACTGGAAGCCATAGGCAGCAATGGCTTCCAGTAAAATTAATTTCAAAAGTGTCAGCAGAATAAATTTTATATCACAAAGAATATACTTTTTCCAGGATTTGTCGGTGAACGCGTTAATATCCAATAGAACATTTCTCATAATACTTTGAGCCTATCAATTCCGGTTTTCATCAGGGAAATGGTTAATGTCACTCAAGCATATAAGAAATAACAACCTGATTGTTATAATAAATTAACCAAGTGTCCTAATGCTTACATGCAATAATTCAAAATATCCATAACACATATGCATAATATCCAGAACATGTATGCATAATATCCATAACATGTATGCATAATATCCAGAACATGTATGCATAATATCCAGAACATGTATGCATAATATCCAGAACATATATGCATAATATCCAGAACATATATGCATAATATCCAGAACATATATGCATAATATCCAGAACATATATGCATAATATCCAGAACATATATGCATAATATCCAGAACATGTATGCATAATATCCATAACATATATGCATAATATCCAGAACATGTATGCATAATATCCATAACATGTATGCATAATATCCAGAACATGTATGCATAATATCCAGAACATATATGCATAATATCCAGAACATGTATGCATAATATCCAGAACATGTATGCATAATATCCAGAACATGTATGCATAATATCACACTACATGTTTAACCAGCCAATCATCAAGTTGGCTGCATCAGATTTTGTCACTGGTCTTGAGGAATGTTCATTTTCAGGTCAAGAGATGTTTTTATTTTATTTTAGCACTGGTATGACTGGCTCGCATCCCGCTGGTAAATCTTTAAAGATTTCCATCTTCCGGCTTGTAAATGAACTTTTATTTTTTTTTAATTTAGATTTTCTTGACCAATTTTGACCATTAAGGTACTAAAGCATCAAGATAGCCAGATGTTACCTATACTATCACCTAATGGAGTCAAAAATTTAAGTCAGTCTATGTAACCTATAAATTACCATCCTAAAGAATAAACGAAATCAAGGATTTCTTTTTTCATGAGAGAGTTGATACTTACCTCCCTAATACTTTTGATATTGCTAAATATTGGCTTTCACTCAATAAACACTCAGATTAAAACAGTTAGGTGCCCCTACTAGGCAGGGAGTCAGAGCGTAGTCTGGCGGATGCCAGCCCCACCACCGCGCATGCGCAGACTAGCACTTCCTATGACTAATTTATTGGCTGATACACATGCAACTATAAAGAGCCTGAAGACCGAGCCTCTGTGGGGTGGAGAGGCCGGGTCCGTATCTAGGGAGGTAAGTATCAACTCTCTCGTGAAAAAAGAAATCCTTGATTTCGTTTATTTCACATCAAGAGTATACTTACCTCCCTAATACTTTTGATATTGCCAGAATTCGACAGTGAATTCGGCGGGAGGGAGGCGAGGTCAAAAGACCAGCTCATCCCTATACGCTTTTCTGCGGTTAAGGCACTTAAACTTCTGAAACTGTATGAAAAAACAGTCAGGATTTGACTAACCATCGGATAACACCCCCGATGTATGAGAGATGACCGAATGTCATATGCGCTCCCCCCCCCTCCTTCCTGGGAGGAAGAGTCGAATGACCTCAATGTCCTATACGCTCTCTACGTACAAGTGCCATGTACTACAGGACAGAGACGAAAAAACTCCATTTTCGTATACTCTCAACAATGAACCACATAAATACACAAAACCATCATCATATTAATAACGGGTAACGTGACAAGACAATCAACAATGGACAACACATACACAAGACTGACCTTGTTGAAATGGTTGCTGACATCCTCTTCCCATTGGTGAAGAACGATGCAGTCCCAAATTAGTGGTTGTTTCCATAAATTAATTGTGAAATATATAAGCAATGAGGAAACCCCATCAAAAATATATGCCTAGTTATTTTTTCAAAATCGACAAGGCGAGAGGATTAGAGGTGTCACGGAGATAATGGTCTGTAAAACTTGACTCACAGTGCCACTGAGCCACTGACATAATATCATCCACAGGGACCCCATTAAATAGGGCAGTGGATGTCACTACGCCGCGGACACTGTGAGCCTTGGCCACGTCAACCTGCTTCCCGGTGGCAGATTTATGGCAAAACTGAATGCATTCTACAATCCACCTGGAAATGGTGTCCTTAGAAGCCCTGCCATGGGGTTCAATATAAGACAACCATAACGCCGACTGGTCGGTGCGCCACTCCGCCGTACGTTGTTTGTACCGGCGAAGCGCCCGGACGTGACACCATGCTTTAGAATTAGGAGCATATCTAGTTAAAGCAGGCAAAACAATAGGTTGACCTGGATATTTCAACGACTGATTTTTAGCCAAGAAATTAATCCTAGGTAGCAGCTTAAGGCCTTCCCCTGAAACCACAAAACGGTCATCCTCGGCTGATAAGGCATGAATTTCACTCCTACGCCTAGCCGAGGCCGCAGCAATTAAAAACACAGTCTTCAGTGTTAATAGTTTCATAGAAATGGAACTAAGTGGTTCAAACGGCTTATCACCTAGTACTTGAAGCACTAGCGATAAACTCCAAGACGGAATCACAGGTGGATTCCTTGGTCTTAGATTGCCCATGCCTTTAATTAATACATTTAATGTATTTACTTCATCACTTCCCCTCTTAGCCAAGCAAGGAATAACAGACATTAAAGCTGACTTATAACCAGCAATAGAGTTAGGCTTGAGGCTATAGGCATCATAGAGGTGACAGAGGAAATCAGCTACTACCTGAATAGATGAATCCATTGGATCAATACATCTTTTTGAGCACCATTCTGCAAATCTGTTGATTTTATAATTATATGCTCTGGAGGTTGACCCCCTCCTGGCTTTGGCCATAAACATGGCTGCTTGCTCAGAAAAGCCCTCCTTAATTCTAGATTCCTTGACAACATCCACGCAGTCAATCTGAACATTGACGGATTGTTGTGAAGGGCCTTGCCCTGGAAGATAATATCGTCCATCAGAGGCAGAGGAACCGGATTGCAGACCAGAAGGTCCAGCAGATCCGTATACCATGATCGGCTTGGCCAATCCGGGGCGATCAGAAGCACTTGGCATTCCTCTTGTCTGATTTTCTGAAGAATTTTTGGAATCAGGATTGCTGGAGGGAATGCGTATGCATACATTCTCCCCCAGCTGATAGCTAACGCATCTGTTGCGAAAGCGCTTGGATCCGGAATCGGAGAGACGTACGTCGTCATCTTCGCATTCTTCTTCGTTGCGAACAAATCGGTTGGGTTTCCCCCAATGGTCGAACAGACGATCCGCCACACATTGATTTAGTTGCCATTCCGTGGGTAAAACACTCATCCTTCGGCTCAATGAGTCTGCTAGCAGATTTAACCATCCCGGAATATGAACTGCTTTCAAGGTAATCTGGTGATCCAGGCACCAACAAAGCAGTCTCCATGTCATCATACAGAGACTGGGCGACTTCGTTCCGCCCTGGCGGTTTATGTAAGTCACAACTGTTGAGTTGTCTGAACGAATAAGAACAATCTTGCACTGAACTTTCTGTAAGAAATGTTCCAGGCCCAGGACTACTGCTCTTAGCTCCAGTAGATTTATATGTTCCTTTGACTGTTCCAGATTCCAAAGCCCTGATATCGTGGACTCTTCCAGGCAAGCTCCCCAGCCCTCCATCGATGCATCTGTATACACAGTCACCTGAGGGTGGGGAGGGGTTAGCATAACCCCCACCAAGAGATTCTCTGTGTCCAACCACCATTGCAGGTGATGAATCAGAGGCGCCAACACTGACACATTCGAGTCCAGCGAACCTGTACTCTGGGTCCATTGTGTCATGAGAAATAACTGGATCGCCCGCCTGCGTAAGGCGGCCTGAGGAATGACTGGTTCCAATGAAACCATCAACCCCAGCATTCTCAAGTAAACCCGTGCCAGGACATGACGACTGTCGCACACTGACTGAATTAATGAGATGAGTTTGTGAACTCTCTCCTGAGTAGGATAAACATATCCTGTCTCTAGATCGAAGAACATCCCCAGGTAAACAAACTTCTGGGATGGAGTCAGCTCTGATTTTGGGAAATTGATCATCCAGCCTAAGTCTGTGAGAGTTTTCAAAACAATCTCCAGACTGGCCGATAAACTTTCCCGGGTGTGTGCTTTCAACAGCCAGTCGTCTATGTACGTGTGGACTGCTATGCTTCTCCTGCGGAGGTATGCGGTGATCGCAAGAACCACACGGGTGAAAACCCGAGGAGCCGTGGAAATTCCGAAGGGTAGCACCCTGAATTCCCACTGTCTGCCCTGGAATGCAAATCTCAGGAAGCGACGGAAACTCCTGTGCATGGGGATGTGGAAATAAGCGTCCTTCAAATCTATCGACGCTGTCCACATTCCCTTCTCTAACCCCGCCAACACCGAGCGCACAGTCTCCATCTTGAAACTGGGCGTCTCTATGAACTTGTTCAATGGCTTGAGGTTGAGAATTGGTCTCCATCCTCCGGTGTTCTTTGTTACTAAGAACAGGGTTGAATAGAAGCCCGGACACCTCTGTGCCGGCTGAATAGCTCCTTTTTGTATGAGGGAATTTATTTCCTCCTCGATACACAACCTTTGATCTGGATCTCTCGGATTTGGAGTCCAGATCGGCACTAGAGACAGTCGCGATGGCGGGCCTGTCATCCAATCGGGATGATACCCGACTGAAAGCCATCGCAAGACTAAACGGTCCTGAGTTAACCGTTCCCACTCTTGCATGTGGTCGGCTAGCCGGCCTCCCACCGGTCCACCTAGGGATAGAGGTGGACATAAGGAGTGCAAGAGCGGCGCTGTCTCCTTTGCCAGAAACACCGGCGTGGTTCTCACCGCGGTAACCGTCCCATCAGGAACGATTACCCCGCCCAGATCCTCGCGCGCCACGACCAGCACCGCGCGCACCTCGGTGCGCGGGCGGCTGCCTGGCTGACTGCGCCTGAGGAGCCTGCGCCCCCCTCGCTGCTGGCCGAATCGCACGCGGCCCAGGCCGACGCTGCGATGGTGGTTGGCCTCTGACCTGGCCACTACCACTTCGAGCCTGCAGGGGATGATACGCAGGGGGTGCGGCGCGAACGTTGGCACGACGAAGCACCTCAAACTGCTCGTGCAGCGCCCTCTGGTTATTGACCAGAGTAACCGTCTCCTGGAGGTGCCTACATCCCTCACCTCCAAAGAGACCAGGACCTGTTATAGGCGTACGTAGTAGCCTATTGTATAGGTCCTGGGACGGGCACAGATTATCCAAGGCAAAAGTGCGCCTTGCCCGGACACTCCTGGTCACCGCCCGCGTCATACAGTCCAGCGCCAGGTTGATACCATCCTGGATGGCTCGCTGAACTGTGACCGGACTTGGCTGGCGCGATGCGGATGCTGTTACTACCCCTTGTAACAGCTGGGAGACGTGGGACAGAGCGGCAATCGAAGCCCTCCCACTCTCCTCCGCATCACGCAACGCGGTATTTGCTGAACGCAACGCGTTCGAACACAAGACTCCCGTGTCAGAACGGGAGCCTGGCCGCGCATCCTCACCCAAAGCCGCGCGGTCATCCACGCTCGGCTTAGGTACCACACCGTACCGCTGGTAGTCCAGGGGCACGATGCGGCAACGCCTGGCCACATCGCGCGGGGCCTTAGCGAGACGTCCACTCGACTTAATGGACGTCTCCACCGCCTCGAACATGTCAACGACATGCTCTGCCAGCGGCAGAGAAGGCATAGCGTTAGCAGTAGGCTTACCAGCTAACCACGGCCTGTGATCACGCTGGCTAGCCGACTGCTCCACGGGCAGATCTGGTCTAACACTCACCAACCACTGGCAAGCGTCAGACCAATCCTCCTCCGTGGCTAGCTGCGAGCGCTCTACAAGACGGGGGCTTTCGTCTTCCTCCTGAGCGCAAGCAACAGAGCTTGACGGCGGATACGCTGATATCCCTGGCAAGCCAGGGAGAGCATGCGGGCCTGACAATACCGGCATGCTAATCTCACTGGTTTGACCAGGAGCAGGCGCCGTGGTAGAGCGCGGGGCATATACCGCCCCACCACGGCCCCGGCCAGCACCAGCGACACTCTCGGCAAGCCGAGGTATGCGATAATGCTGGCCTTCAGCGCCCAGGGCCACAGTCTGAACCGTGGATTCTACCCCTGGGAGAGTAGAACCGTGGAATAAGGCGCCCGTATTCCCCGCGAGGGGTGCACAGACGTCATAATCCATGTCCACGTCCTCAGACGGCGACCCCAACAGGTAATCCTCATCCTCCTGGCCAGACAGATTAGACTCCGGGTCAGCAAAGAGAGCTAACCCGGACTGGCCAGGGAAGGTGCCATACGAGGTACTGGCACCCGCGGTGTGCGGATAGCCCTGGACTGATAAGCAGCCCGCGGGTTCCAGCGACAACCGTCCACGGTCCCTATTGGGCGCGGCAATAAGCCTGCTGCCAGGGTCGTGGAACGCCCCCTCTAATGGGGCCACCTCTGAATCTTCAAACAACGGAAGCGTACTAAGGAACGGTGATTCAGAGGCGGGGATTACCTGCTCTGAAGCAGATGATGAGGCCAACAAAGGATTTGGTCCAGGAAGCATGCCACGAAGCAACTCTGGAACCAAATCCTTTATTGTCCTCCTCATCTCTCCCAACATCTCGGACCGGAAGGCCTCCATGTCCACCGCGGACGAGGCCTTCCCCTTACCCTTCTTACTTACCACCTCTTTTTTCAGCTTCTTCTTCTTCTCCTCCTCCACCACCTTGTCCTTCGCCTGCAAGCACAAGAATTCGGACATTAGCTCGCCCCCCCAGTGCTTACATATCTCGCAATTAAGCAAGGGACCACAGGGGCTACACTGAAAACAGAGATGAGGACCAAACTTGTCCCTCAAAAATCGTCCACAGGACGCACAACCAGGTCTCTGAAAAAGGCCAAAGGACGAGGAGTATGAGCAATCTAGTTAAGCTTAGAAACTCACCAACTCAAGAGAAGGAAAAATGATCATAAAGATCATAATTTATCAGAAAACCAGCTTCGGACAACTTTAATTGTTAATAAAGAGCAAGGCTGATTATGACGTCATTAATCCTATGACAGGAAAAAATCGATCCCCAACAAACATCCCAGTGCAAGGACGAATTGTATCTCTAACCAGAACATGTGCGGAATGGACATTTCGACTACACAAGCATCAGATATATACTGATAACAATGGCAAATACTGTTAATTATCTCCCTTTCCTCTAAATAATTAACATCACCTCATATCAATAATTAGATACCTGACACCTTGTCTAGACAAACCATCCAACCTGATGAACTGGAGCACTCCACCAACTGAACGCCTCTTAACTCTCTCCACCTCTAGGGGAAGGAATTGGATCAAGAGGGCAAAGTGAGAAGACCTTTATAATAGGCCTCCAACTCACTGGACATAGAATTTTTGGTTAGATAACCTAACAGTATTAGTAGGAAATGGAACCATGGTGGAGAGACACAAACCCTCTGCTGATGTCATGTCCATTATATTTCTTCACACAGACCTGTGGACATAAACACAAAGAGAGATTAGTCTTATATAGCACCTAGTTGAAATAAACCAACTAATCAAGGCGCTTATCACGTTTAGCGCGAGTCCCGGAAACACATTACAACGGGACAAAACTCACTAATTTTACTAGAAGTCACCTGATTTAAAGGTCCTGGGCCCTCCTCTGGCGAAGTCACTCTTCCTGCCATCTTTATCATGGATAAACACTTCTGAACTTTCACAAAAACACTTAGAATTGAGCCACGAAAAGCACTAGCACAAAAGCATGTGTAGACTCTCTGCCAATAAATTAGCAAAGAGGAAGTGCTAGTCTGCGCATGCGCGGTGGTGGGGCTGGCATCCGCCAGACTACGCTCTGACTCCCTGCCCAGTAGGGGCACCTAACTGTTTTAATCTGAGTGTTTATTGAGTGAAAGCCAATATTTAGCAATATCAAAAGTATTAGGGAGGTAAGTATACTCTTGATGTGAAAACTAGCATTCAGGTTGTCCATCTGCCAGCCATAATGCATTATGTGTATCCCTCCAAATTTCTGGATCTTCTCCATAACACACACACAACAGATTTCCAACATACTATTGGCTAGAATGACCAACACAACTCTTTTTCCAGTCCAAAAGGTCTTTGAGTGGTTGGTTATTTAGAGTAACCAATCCCTTATCCACTAGACATTTCTGTATTTCCTAGAATGGCACACACTCATGAGAGGTTGTCCATGAATGTCCCGTGAGTGCTCCTACATAGCTAGTAGGCTACTTCTTTTGATTTCAGCCTTAACTTCACCCACCACCACACAGCAAATAGTGCCTATTACTGGTTAGAATAACCAGCACTCGCTCCACGACCATACAGTAAACAGTGCCTACTACTGGCTAGAATGACCAGCACTCACTCCACGACGGTGGTGGTGGTGGTGCTGGTGGTGATGTTGGCGGTGGTGGCAATGATGATGGCGGTGGCAATGAAGATGGTGATGATGATGATGATGGCGATGATGATAAGGATGATGATGATGATGGTCGTGATGGTAGTGGCGACAACAACGACGACGATAATAAATATAGAAGTGACCATTTCGCTCTCGAACTCACTGCTAAATGAAGAGGTGAATGAGCTGCACCACTGTGCAGTAAATCTTGTGGTAGTGCATCCAGCAACTGCGTGGAAAAGAAAACATATTTAACCCTTTAATGGTCAAGCTGGCATAAACCTGTCTCTGCAGCAGTCTTGAGGAATGTCCATCTGCAGGTAAAGAGAAGAGTATTTTTGAAAATTTACCACTTCAATGACTACCTTGATAATCAAGCCGGTCATTTCAGTGGTAAATTTTCAAAAATACTCTTCCCTTGGCCTGCAAATGTGCATTTAGTAAGTAAATATTTTCATTTCTTGAACAAATTTGCCCATTAAAGGGTTAAAACACACAGTAAAAGATGAGTATAACTGACATACAATGTGGATCTTATAATATTGATGATTGATCTATTCTCTTTTTCAAGCAGACTGTCATAATGGATGAATCGAGTTTTAGCTATTCACCGCCCATCTCTAGCTAAACTCCACCCATGATTTGCCTGTGTTGGGATTAATTGATCCATGAACTCACTGACTATCAATTTCCAGAAATCTATACAGGTAAGGTATTGAATATTTTGAAACTAGTTTAACTGGGTGCTGTTTAGCAACAGCGGCCAGTAAAATTAGTTTAAAAATATTCAACAGCATGTTTATTAAATAGTAAAGACATACAATTCTTATAAACTGACGGATTATTAAGCGTTAAAGACAGACTAACTCGAGTCTTTCATAACATAATTGATTATGATGTCATCCTACACTTCACGTAGTTGATTATGGCGTCATATGATTGACTGAGAAACAGGAATCCTTCATTCTGCGACATCTGACTACATCTGTTCACATTCATAGATAGATCATCACAAGCTCTACGTTGTAAGAAAGATTCCGTTTTGAAATTTATTTGACTAGAAGCTATTGCTGAGCAAATTAATTCAGTCAAGTTTTTTTTCCAAAATATTCAAAAGATTACTTTTTGTCCAAGATGTTCTAATGCTGATGCTGGACCACACCAAATTCTTTAATATGTAAAGGCATAAAGGTGTTCAAAATAAAAGACCAGTTCTGGTCAGTCGTCCCCCGACCAGGGCTTTTTAGTACAACGCCAATTTTTTTAATCCAACAAGGAAGATAACTCTGGTATGTCTGGACACATTTTGCCGATATGCAATCCCCACCGAGGTCTTGTCATAACGAGTTGACATTCCAAATTTGAAATGAATCCATTCAAGCTAACTGAAGTTATTGAGCAGAAACCACATATTTTACCATTTTTCAAGAAATCAAGTGGGATAACTCTGGTGTGTCTGGACACATTTCGCTGATATGCAATGCCCACCGAGGTCTTGACATAAGGAGTCGACATACCAAATTTGAAATGAATCCATTTAAGATAACTGAATTTATCGAACGGAAACTAAATGCGGACGGGCGGACGGGGCCCGTTTCTATAGTCCCCATCGACGATGTCGGGGGACTAATAAGCAATTCGTACAACATCGCTTAGTCAGGCAAGGAAACGGTATTTCGGTCATAGGAGTTAGGTTATTACCTGAACAGCACAATGGACCATTCCAGCATATCCATCAATCAGATGATGTCATAACCAACTATGCGACGCATAGGATGATGTCATAATCAATTACATCATGAATGACGTAGATAAGTTTAATTGATGACTGACTAAGCGATGTTGTACGAATTGTATATCTTTACTATTTAATGAGCATGTTGTTGAATATTATAAAACTAATTTGACAGCACCAAGTCAAATTAGTTTCAAACTATTGAACAGCTTACATGTAGTTTTCTGGAAATTGAGTCAGGAAGTGAGATCAATGTGTGGGTGGAGCTTAGCTACAGATGGGTGGAGCATAGCTAAACAAGAATTCCGCGGAATTAAATGTCTCGCTTCCTAAGATATTGGTAACCAGGTATCCAAGTTTAGTTGCAATAGGCTTAACCAATCCTGAAACATACGGTGAAAAGTTCTGCTACACGCAAGAACTTAATGTTGAAAAGCCAGTTCTGTATCAAGGTCAGTGACCTTGACCGTGTGTACCCCAACATCATGGTGCTTCCTAACATGATAGGTAACCATGTATCCAGGTTCAGTTCAGTCCAAGTTCAGATAGAGCGATGGCAGGTTTACTGGTTTCTAGTATAGGCTTAGCGTATATATCCTTACCATTTCTAATGCAAGTTTTTGTCCTTTGAGCGCTGCATAGTGGACAGCATTATACCCGTCATTGTCTCTCGTACCCGGGGTTGCATTGTGCTGCAACAACAGTTCTACCACTCTACAACAATGAGAAAATACACTCATTATGCATATCTCAGATGATTCATCCAGAGGATAAAACTGAAGGGCCACACCGACATTCATCATTCAACATTCTAAATGACACCAATTGACAAAGTCCTGTAGTAGTATCGTACCAATAACTAATTGCACAAGCCTTGTTACTAAAGATATAAAACTGTATTAATATGGAACAGAAAACCTTTTATATGACAAAGAATTACTAGATATAGTGCAGTATTACACACATTCAATATTTAGATTGATTTCAAAACACTGATGCATGCACGCGAGCATGGATGCATGTACGCGAGCACGCATGCCACAAGTACGCACACCGCACGCACAGACCCTGCACACACACAACAGAAATTAATTTTTATTCATGCCACACTCATTTCTAGCTAATTACGTCCCACTCCCACATCGATTTGAATCTTTGAAACCAGAATTCACTGAATCTAATCTTCAAGGTAACTATATAAGTAAGGCATATTTTGAAATTAATTTGACTGAGGGCTGACATCATTTCAGCCAACATGTGACTTATTTGATTATGACATCATATACTTGATTGACTGACAGATCAGATCTGTCCATTGGTCTTACTTTGCTTCAGAATCATCGGCCGCGGCAGCATAGTGAAGAGGCGTACATCCACGGCTATCATTAATATGCAGATCGCTACCAGCCGCTATCAACACATGGACACACGCTAAATGGCAGTTCAATGATGCATAATGTAAGGCAGTTCTGCAAAACAAGGAACATTTACAAAGAATAGTATTTGTTAACACCTCTTGTGTCAACTTAACCCTTCGAACTTCAAACCTTCTCGTTCAAACCAACCAAAATCAGCTATGTAGCGGTCTTGAGGCATGTCTATTTGCAGGCCAAGAGGAGAGTATTTTTGAATATTTACCACTGGAATGACTGGCTCGGTAACCGAGCCAGTCATTCCAGTGGTAAATTTTCAAAAATGCTCTTCTCTTGGCCTTCAAATGGACACTGGCTAAGCAAGAAATTTAATTTTCTTTAACAGTACCCTTTTGATGGTCAAGCTGGCCAAAATTCCAGTGGTAAATTTATAAAAATAGTCTTCTAAAATTAAAATTAGCTGAAAAATGTTGACCATTAAAATGATTAATTGATATAAGTAGTATTTTGAGCGCTTTGAGGCGCTGTTGACACAAGTGGGGTCAACCTAGAAAAACTAGATGGACCACATCCCACGTGTCGAGTCGTTTAGTTTTGCTGTATATCACACATTATGTGCGTCAGGGTCGCGAAATAAGGATTTCTTAAATAGGCCATTTAGAATTGTCTCCACCCCAGGGGGTGGGGAGGGGTCAAAAGGCCAAATTTTAGCCTGCAGAAATTTATTGTAACGCATCTCCTCCGAAAACGCTGGGCAGAATTCAACCAAATTTGGTCTGTGGGTTACCCATATCAATGTGGAGTACATGAGCACATTTATATCTGGCCTGGTCCAAAAAATTGATTGTAATGCAACTCCTCTGACACTGTTGGACGGAATTCAACCAAATTTAGTATGTTAGAGACCCTTATCAATGTGGAGTGAATGAGCACATTTACATTTGGTCCTGCCCCCAGGCCCTTTGCAAGACAATATTTAGATTTGGCTCCGCCACTGGGGGGGGGGGGGGGGGACATGGCAGATGTCAAAATGTCAAATCAGTTGTAACGAAACTCCTCTGAAATCATTAGAAAGAACTCAACTAAATTTGATATCTGAGTTACCCATATGATTGCGGAGTGCAAGAGGCCATTTAGATTTGGGGAGGGGTAAACAAGTCAAATTTTAACCTGCGGAAATTGATTGTAATGCATCTCCTCCAAAACTGGACAGAATTCAACCAAATTTGGTCTGTGGGTTACCCATATCAATGTGGAGTACATGAGCACATTTACATTTGGCCCCGCCCCCAGGGATGGGTGGGGTGGGGGTGGGGGGTCAATAGGTAAAGAAAATGATTGTAATGCAACTCCTCTGACACTGTTGGACGGAATTCAACCAAATTTAGTACATTAGTTACTCATATCCATGTGGAGTGAATGAGTACATTTACATCTGAGCCCGCCCCCAGGTGGTGGGGGATGGGGTCAAAAGGTCATGAAATTGATTGTAATGCAACTCCTCTGAAATCGTTAGACGAACTCAACCAAATTTGATATCCGAGTTACCCATATGGTTGCGGAGTGCAAGAGGCCATTTGGATATGGCTCCGCCCCCAGCCCCTCCCCACCCCGGGGGTGGGAGGGGTCAAAAGGTCAAATTGATTGCAACGCATCTCCTCTGAAACCACTTGATGAAATGCAACCAAATTTTGTGTCAGTTACCCATATCAATGTGGAGTGGATGAGCATATTTACATTCGGCCCTGCCCCCAGGGTGTGCGGGATGGGGTCAAAAGGTCATGAAATCGATTGTAATGCAACTCCTCTGACACCGTTGGACGGAATAGAACCAAATTTGGTATGTGAGTTACCCATATGATTGTGGAGTGCAAAATTATATTCATGTTATTGAGTCTGGATGAATGATGGTACAGAACAAGCCTGTAAAGTTTCTTTGACATCAGATACATGTAAGCCATTGATGAACTAAATGTCCATTAAAAAGCTTTAACATTTACCTAATTCTTGGTGCAAAAAAGCTAAGAACAAACCCCATAAAAATATGGAAAATTTTAAAATCATTTCATCTAGGATGGATACGAGATGCAATGATCTGTAGTTTTATTGAGATCTGATAATCACTTGATGAATTAAATGTACAAAAAACCATTTAATATTTATCTGCACGCCATACGCCGCTTGGATCGCTATTTCGAGCCATCCTATTCCGATAAGTGGTGTTCATTTTGGAATCAATGTTGCTGAAAACTGTGAAATACGCATATCATTTAATGTTCTAGATATTTGCTACATGTACATGATACAACGTAATAGGATAGGCACTAATTTTCTTGAAAACAGTTTTCAAAATCTTCAGCAAGATTCATAGTTAAATCGTGATAAGTTACATGTAATCTGATGTGCGTGCGTGCATGTGTTGGTCGGTATGCATGTATGTACCCAGCGGTAAAGTTTCAAAAATAGTCACTTATTAAGAGCACTGCTGAAGCTCTTCTTGGTCACCTTGAGCTTTAAAGCATTATATATGAGTCACGTTGAACATACCTCCCCTCATTATCTGAAAGACTATAATCAGCTCCGAGACTCAGCAACAATTCCACACAATCAGATTTCCTGAAATCAGTACAAAAATTCTTCAAAATTAATGGTATTTAAATAGATCTGACATGGAAAATTTATGCATATGCTTGCATTTACTAAATTCTATATAGCTTAGATACTGTTGCTATTACAAAATTAAGGAAACGTATCTTTTACCAATTATCATTCAGACACTCATCTTTGTAATAGAGGCATCAATCTCAAGCTATGCCCTGCCCATTTCAAGCTATGCCTTGCCCATTTCAAGCTATGCCCTGCCCATTTCAATCTATGCCCTGCCCACTTCCAGCTATGCCCTGCCCATTTCAAGCTGTGCCCTGCCCATTTCAATCTATGGCCTGCCCACTTCCAGCTATGCCCTGCCCATTTCAAGTTCAGCTTGTGCTATATCAATGGAATTCTGCTTAACCATTTAATGGTCAAGCCGGCCAAAACTAGCCTCTGCAGTGGTATTGAGGAATGTCCACCAGCAGATAAAGAGAAGTATTTTTGAAAATTTCCCACCGGAATGGCTGGCTCGATAATCGAGCCAGTCATTCCAGTGGTAAATTTTCAAAAATTATTTTCTCTTTACTTGCAGATGGACATTCAATAAGGAAACATTTGGACTTTCTTGACCAAATTTGACCAGTAAAGGCTATCAACCTTCCTATCTAGTACATACCCTCCACATGCAGCGGCGTGTAAACACGTCCTGCCAATATCATCTGGAAGATCAATAGTGAAATTCTGCATAGCTGTCAGGAGCTGCTTAACACAGGCTGTATAGCCATTCAGTGCTGCTATATGGACGGGCATCATACCTGCATAACCTCGTCTGAAATAACAACGTCGTAATCTTTTTTATGAACTCTTTAATGGTCAAGATGGACAAAACCTGCAGAGGGGGCTTAAGGTACGTCCATTTGCAGGCCAAGAAGACTATTTTTGAAAATTTACCACTGGAATGACTGGCTCGTTTATCGAGCCAGTAATTCCAGTGGTAAATTTTTAAAAATAGTTTTCTTTTGACTATTAAAGTTAGCCATTGAACAACTGTCGTTCAAGGTTTGTATTCATTGCACATTGAAAAATAAATACATGTACGTGGCAATTGTGTTCATACATGTACACGCTTTGACTAGAATAAGAATTAATCCTTTACTGCCTCTGTGTATGTAGCTAAAATGGACAAATATTAGTCAAAGAATGTAACCATCTAAGTTGGGCATCT